>CM056169.1:21397217-21482659 GCA_029691765.1 Entomobrya proxima
ATTGCTTAAGTTGCTTACTAAATGAAAATTGTAGCCAAAACAGATTTTCAAATAAAAATCAAAAGGAGCACAAAGACATTGGCGGTCCTTGAAATGACAGGAAGTGTAACATATTGGTAACGTACGTTTTTATTGCCCCTCTCGCGTCTTTAATAAAAGGAACATTATGCGCGTAAACTTTACTTTTCCGTTCTTGGTTGTTCCCCTTCAGTCTCTCAGTTCAAAATCTTCATCACTAAATGCACTCATATAATCTCATCTTTTTCTATGCCATGTTTAAAACAAGATGTGAATGTTTCTGGAAGAATAGAAAAATATGGGGAAAATGAAGGTAAAACACAGTCTGAAAACTAGATTGAACAGGACTGCCATGAGCACTTGAAAAAATCTTGTTTTCAAATTGTACTTGTGAATGGCTTCTTTTCAAGTGAAATCTGCTGCAGCATAAGGGAACAGGGCCCTCATACCGGAATAATGTCACGTGTTTTGATTTTGAAAAAGAAATGGAATGTGTGCAGCAGCTGCCTACCGGGATGTCTATGAATAGCATTATGCGTCTACTTTTAGTGTCTGACCTGTGTAGAGAACAGATGCAAAAACAAAGGAAGCCTTTATGATTTTTTTTATTATGTAACGGAATGTGGTAGGGCTTGCTCTCAACTTCCTTCAGATGTGTTTTATTATAGGTGGCCATGCACGCGTCTTTAAGAGTCTAAATATCACTTTTCCTTTGAATGTTTCATTGATATTATCATGATAATCATTTGTTTTTGGTTCATATTTCGGAACCAAATGATTGAACGTTCAACAAATTTGCTACGTAAAAATAAAACGGAACACTTGAACATTTACAAAGTAACTCATGTCATTATAGAAAGAATACAGCGAAAGGGAAAATTTACGGTACGAAATGAGCTCAAAAAGCACTGACAAAGACTGTTTCGGGTGTAAGATAAATGCGATGCACTGAAAACGACACCATCGTGCGCAGACACAACAAAGGCAAAATTGTTGGCAGCTGACCATCAATATTTGGCAGATGGTAATCTGATCTGGACCATAAATATTTACATGTGCCAGTGACACATCATCATTTTTGTTGGATAGGTAGCAATGACAAACACCCCACACATCGAACAAGCGTGAAAATTGACGCATTGTCTGGCATATTCGTAAATTTGATGGCGCAGTTTGTGAAATTTAAAAAAGTCTAAATTGCAGTAGATGTAACATTAGCGTGGTGCAATCTGGAATGTGTTGGTAATATGAGAATCAAATTTGATTAGCGAGAAATACAGACGAATTCAAAATTGGTATTTTTAAACATTTTTTCCTGGAATTTGTGTGATCTTTGTCCATCTCTGAACAAAATATATAACGCTTCTTGATTTACAATGTTATACCATCAACATTATATGTGATAATTTTCCTAACTTTAGATAAAAACCATGAAATTTTTCATGAATAAAGTTTGACTGAACGCTAAGCTGTAGTTAGTAGAATGATGCGCCACACCTATTTAGTATATATGGAACAGTTATTTATCAAGCTATATCTATGTTGAATGCAAAGTTGATCTTGTATTATGCGTATTTTCGTTTCATTTTCATTTCTTTATTAGCATAATGCACCACCATGTCTTATGAGGATCTTCTCCGGTCTGTAAAATACATTCATCTATTTACGCATGACTTGTGTGAGTTAATAGCGCTAAACATTGTTGAAGAATAAACATTTTCATAAGGAAAAATGTAAGAAAAGTATCTTTTTTATGACACGTTTATCTACTTGAACTTGCACCATCAAGTTTTTTAGCTGCAACTAAACATTGAGAGTAATATATAATTTTCTTAGCGGATTATGGAAAACCTTTTTTCTTCTCCGTGTCATGAGTTATGAATGAAGCTACATTTTCATCTTATTTCCCTTCTTCCTCCCGCAACCATCCGCATATTACTATTGCATGTGGCATGCAATAATAATATCTCTCTCAATTTATGATGAGCATGCTACCTGTTGCTGTACCAAACTGTTTTCCTGCTGCCTGTGTTCTATTGTACGCAAAGTACATTTTCCAGTTCCACTTGGCATTTACAAAGTTTACAGGATTGTTAGCTTACCTGTATGTGATGTATTGGATGGTAAATGTGCTTGAGCCTCTGACACGCTCATTAACACTGAAAGGACGTAGAGGTCGGGCCGACCGACAAAATAATATTGTTATTTCTCCGCAACAACGACAGTCGGCACAAATTTTTTATTACATTCTCTTCATTCAAGAAGACTTGGAAGTTGTTTTATGAATGAACTTGTTTGCTCAAAGCGTATATAGCGTTATGAACAAAGAAAGAAAATGCAATAATATTTTGCTACAGGTTTGTCCAGAAATGAGACGATGCACAAGGACAAAAAGTCCAGAATGAGAGTATAAATAAATTGGAAAAGATTACGTTAGGAAACTAAGAACGTTTATTTTCAGCGTAGATCATCATTCAGGCCAAACGATTTCTTCATATCGTCATCTCATAAGCCGCAGTATTCCTTTCAGAGTCACGTAAAATAAGGTGCGTTTTTGTGAATGAACCATACAAAAGTAAACCAAAGAAAGGCCCTGAGCTATGAAAAGTCCAAATTCAAAACCACCCAAAATAGTATGCTATTGCATCAGTGGTGCTTCACCTTTTTCTGTCCGAAAAGAGAATGTGAATTTGTTCAAGATTTTGTATGGTTTTTTGTGTTAGGATCAATGCGTTTGACATGTTGTTATTAGGCATGTCCTTAAAGATTAAGTAAAGTACGGCATTGTCTCCTGGATTTTGAGGAGGATCATTCAGGTGTGGTGTGGTGATGTTGGTGGTAGTAGTAGGTGGACAGACATAATAAAATGCATATATAGTAGTTGTGATGATGAGAAAGTAAGTTTGAAATTTGTAGGCTTGCCATTCTCATTTTCATAAAAGAGGGAAATAAGGTGAATCGAGGATTTTACTCGACCCGGTCTTTTATTCTGCACTCTTATCATGAACAATAATTCTCCTCTAATATGCCTTTCATACTCTTTGTAAAGGTGTACCGATTGGAATAATCTTTTCATCCTGTCTTTGCATCTCTGCTGCTGCTGCTGCACAGATCCACTCAAAAAACCTGAAAGATGAAATCTGAAGTAAATGAACACGTTTTACTTTTGTGGATAAGAAGCAACACAATGGATGTGTAAGGTTTAAGTTTAAACGTGCATTGTACAATGGTGATATCATGATCATGACGTTACAATTGGGGGTGAGGGATTGGGATGCTTAGTGTCGTAGAGGTATAGTAAATGGTTTACGTAGGTGGGCAGTTCAGTGCACGTTTCATTGAGAAAAAACGGAGAAAAGATACAATGCATTGCGCTAAGATTTTCTATTCAATGTTTATCTTGCTGATCTCATGTACGTCTTTAAGTAAATTGCACCTTTCGTCAATTCTTGGTAAATTGACATTTCCTTCGTAATCGTCTTATCAGTCAATCACTCCGAAAGTAGGGATTTTTTACTTTAAAATCAACAATTTGTTTAAAAAAGAAGAAAAAAAATCAGAGAAAAAAAGAAGAAGAAATATTCTTTTTTGATAAGACCCTACAAAATGTTGTACAAGTTCTTTCAGTATTACCTTCCTGGGGTAATAAATAATAATTATTGAACACCAAGTAAATACAGGGACAATTAATGATGCATGAAAAACTTGAATTTTTAAAAGATCATATTTCAGCACTTCTGTTTTATGTCCTTACTTGCATTTATTAACGATAGAAGTATTTTCGGTGCATGATCGATTGCCTGCGCACTCTGAAAGATTAGCAAAATTGAATTGCGCTTCGTACAATACACCCTTCCACGTGCAAAAATGCGCAATTGTATTATTTTACATTGTTAATGAGTCACGTCACATACAACATGACATACACATACCTATATGCGCTTTTGTGCAAAAAGTTACAACTTTATTGCACCTTTCGTAATAGTAGCATTCAATAGGTCGTAGCAAGAGTTTACCTTGCTTTGTGTGGTCGTAGCTTTCAAATCCCGAAAAGCAATTTATTTTTTTATTTCGCTGCTTTCTGAATCTTTGCTGAGATGCAAATATGTAAAGTAAGAATTTTAAATATTTAATACTAAATGCTAGTATAATACAAGATATTTAATATTAGTACTTTGATGTCATTTTCTTCGTGCTAACCCCAAAAGCCCCGTTTTTATCAGTTATTCCAGTTCCAGCTGCACAATTCTTTGCATAGAGATGCACTATATATTCACATGTTACGATTAAGCCGACACAGCTTCAATATAGCATGTCAGGGAAAAGGTCGCGACCCTTTCTTTATTTAGTTTCCCTCGCTAAACAAGTTTCTTTATCAAAATTATTGAAACAGTTTGTACTACACTGTAAAAATGCTACCAGTTGCAGTTCCTGACTAATATCATGAGCGCATGTAAACCAGAGTAAGCCAACCATATCAATTTTATTTTTTGCTGAACCGTTTGATAGTTTGGAGCAAATTGCAAGTGAAATGTGCGCTGCTTGCTGTTATCAACCATCAACAGGGCTTCACGCTACTCGTGTTGTATTACACATTCAAGCTCAAAATTGTTGAAAAATATATCCATAATTTTATTTATTTATCGCGTATACATAATATGTATTACTTATAAACGAGTATAATGCTGACATATTCATTTCATCTTCTCTGGAGCGCATTTTCATACTGATTTTACACAGATTTCCCTTTGTTTTATAAAATGTTTCTTGTGTTCTTTGACTTGACTGGTTAATTTTTCAAAACCATTTTCTCAAGTCATTGGACCGGAGATTGTTTTCCTCTAGTCTTTTCATTCTGCTGGAATTTTTCCACATTCCCTCATGCTCACTCTCACTGGCACAGAGCTTCAAATTGGTGATACCGTACAGGCGGAACAAACTCCCTGTTTCCGGTGCAATGATGATGGTGGTGGTAGTGTGGTGACTGGTGAAGTATTGGTTTGATGCTGAATGATCATGGTCGATGATTGTAGGTAACTCTGCTTACCCTTCCACTTCACCTGTTGTTGCCTTTCCCCTGTGCTCACTGCTAAAAATGCATAAGTCGTAGGATGAGAAATGTTTCGGTTTTCGACAACCTGTTGCACTACTTGCTATTTCACTGTTCCTAGCTAAAAAGGAAACAATAATCTGTGTAAAAGGGTGTCATACTTGACTGATTTGGTATCATGACATGGAGGTATTAAATTGTGAGTATGACAAATATTGTCAAGTCAGAGTCATACCAAAATTGAGTTGGTCGTGGGAAAACCAGAAGGAAGTACAGATTTGGCATTGTTGTCGAGTTTTGAAGGGAAACTTTAATTTTCCTTCCTTTAAAGAATAATTGCATTGCATAATATTACTGTTTTATTAATTCGAATATCCTGCACCATGCAGAAGCAACATTTTAACTATATTTTATGTTTTTGTCTAAATTTCTTTTTTGTATTTTTTGCCCCCACAGTTCTCCTCCATTTGTATCACAAAAGGCTGCAGAAATTGGAAGACTGGACTTCGCCAAGGCTGTTCATTTGTCTGTGTAAGTTGTCCAAACAATGCTCTATTAAAGTTTTTACAACATTGTTTCTCTGCAAGAGGTACACCTCTGCAGCTTGCAGAAAAATCCCCAGAATTTTCCAGCCACTAATTTGTATCTCATTTCTTAATTCGCTTTTGTATAATTTGATTTGCACAGAACGGGAGTGAAAACAACTTTCGCGAGTTTTACGCATGCCAAGTAGGTTGCTCCAAAGCCATTGAAGAATACTACTTTCGGGTCACAGGTATGTAAAAATAACTATCTTTCTATAAACATTTTTTATCCGTTGTTACTTCCATTTGTTTATGTAAATGTCTGCAAAAGATCTGCAATAAAAACCTTTTTATTTTCTCATTTGTCATGTTGTATTGTGCAAGTTACATGAAATCCTCGATATACTCAGGCGGCTTATTATTACGCTACTCCATCTCTCTTTTCTGATATTCCATTTTTGGGCATTACATTGTTTACAAAGCAAGTGAATAAAAATGGGGTATTAAACGAAAATAAAAATCTCGACAGAAAGACTCACTTTTTTATTTTGAAAAGCAACAAGAAATTCGTTTTTAAGAAAATGCATGCGTGTGCATTTAGCTTGAAGCAAATGCAGAGAAGCAAACGTGACATGACAAATAATATATTGATCATTGCTTTTGAAATGAAAAGTGTATCTCTCTATCTTTTGAGCAAAATGTAGCATGTCTAATGTGCCATGATCAAGATGTTGATGATGATGATTACGCAGCAAAAATAAGGCTGGCAGGCGGTCAGTCAGATTAGTAGAGAGATGTGCATATAAAAAAAAGAGTTTCAAAAACTGAGAAAAGAAGGCTCACAAGAAGATGAAGAAAAGAATAGTAACAAAATGAATAGTAAACTAGTATCTCTCTTGTCTTTAATTTTTTTACGATATGATTGTTTGCTTTGTTGTGCTCATTGTGAAAAGGGCTGATTGGAGTGCCGGATCCACCCACGCTCGATTCCGACTCATTAAAGAGCAGCTCTCTCCGGTTAAGCTGGGAAGGGAGTGCTCTTCCTCTCCCATATTTGGTGTTCACCGTCCAGAGACGAATCTTTCCACGGACAAGTCAGTGGGAAACGATGCCAATGTCGCAATCCTCATCACAATCTTCCCCGCAGCAGCAACAGCAATCTCCACTCAACACGACCACCTTCACCGTCACAAGCCTCAAGCCATACACTGAATATCAAGTAGGAATTATATACTTATAAGCTTATATATGAGCTTTTAAAAAATGAACCTCATTAAAAATGCACACACGATGCTTATCTTCTTCTGCCACTTTCCTTTTTTGGAACAATAATATAAAAAGAATACGTTGCCCTTTTCTTCTTCGTCATCCTCATTTGCATTCTTTCATTATTATGGCTTTCGTTCTTTTTAATTTTCATAGTTCCGAATAGGCTGGATTTTGGCGTATGACTTTCCACCCTACTACTCTCGCGAAAGCAATCCCATAAAGACGCTACCAGATGGACTGCCAAATCCTCCTGAAATTACGAGCATTCAACCGATAAGCAATACTAGCGTGAGTGTCACGTGGCTTCCGCCTTCACAGCCCAATGGACGTCTCATTGCGTACATTTTAAAGTTAAGGAAGCTACCGGATGGAAACATTATTATCAAGGTGGGGCAAAGCAAACATTTTTAACCGTATTTTCCCATAAAGCACCGTAAATAATAACGGGACCCAACCTTTATATTTTATCTTGACAGGAAATACCAATCACGCAAAATCCGCGAGGGTACACATTCACAGGTCTTCAACCGATAACAAATTACAGCCTGGAGATCTCTGCACAGAATGTGGAGGGTGAGGGGGAAACTGCCAACATTCATTTTGTCACGCCCCAGTCATCCCTGTCCAATGATATTTCCGAAAAGCCGGAGCCTCGCCTATTGCTACAGGGAATTAAAGATGTGTACATGCAACACTTGGACCTTCTCCTGGATCCTGACGTATTTGTGTACAATTCCAGTCAAAACATCTCCGCCATCGCTTGTCATGTCAAGAAAAAGTGGGTATTTATCGCTACGGAAGAGGGTGACATTATCAGGACAGGGCTTGAGCAATCCCAAAACTCGCTTATTGTGCGAAAAGACAGGCTGGACATGGAAGTGGCCTTTTTGGCCGTGGACTGGCTACATGACCACTTGTACATTGTTGGGAAAAAGTGGAGATCCACCAACTGGTCCATAAAGAAATGCGATCTGAGCGGAAACAACCTCGTCACCATTTACACTTATCTATTTGAACGACCTGTAGATTTTGCCGTGGATCCTTATACGGGCTACTTGTACTGGGTCAGCCCCAACACACAACTGAATCGGGGAGGACTATTTAAACTGGATTTGGTTTCCGATGAGTTTGCCAACGGACTTTATCCAGTTCCCGTTATTGAGGGACAGGATTTTGGTCCTTTTGTGGTGGACTCTGTCAACTACCGAATTCTCATTGTGCATAAGGGTCGCAACACTGTACTTGCCGTGTCTTTGGATGGGTAAGTATTTCATCCTCTCTGGAGACAAACTGCAGAAGCTCAAAAACGTTGCGCAAGATGTTTATAACACGCATGTCATAATATACCATTTTTACCATAATATGTTTTTTACCATTACGCAGTGACGTGTCTGACATTCGACGCAACACGCAAAGCCCTAGGTTTGAAGACGCCTTGTCTATCGCATGGTATAACGGAATCTTTTACTGGACCACTGGTCAGAGTGTGGTCATCGAAGAGTACAATGCGGCACAGGACAGTTACTACCAGAATTTATACGATGTACCTAAAGTTCACCAGCCTTGCACACGACTCATGATTGTTCATCCCGACCTGCAGCCCACTCCCGTTCCAATGGCACCTCCACAACGGGTCCAAGTGATTTACGGACAAACGCGAGCTCGTGTAAGCTGGCGAGCCCCGCCTGTTATCTCCGGACTTGGTACGTTCATCAACCTATTCATCCCTATCGAATTTAACCTGTTCAGACCTTTTCACCTCATTCTTTTGCCTTGAAATCAGAAAAAAGTGACGATCGATAAACCTTATTACGTATACATACATTTTACACAGTGGAAAAAATAAAATGTCTTTTAAGAATCCTTAAATCTGCAACAGCAGTATAATATAGTACATACAAGTAGTTATGCCTCTTCTTATAGTAATCTTTGTTTGTTTCAATGTAGAGCAAACTTCAGCTTTTTTCTTCTTCTCGCGCAGTAGATTTTTTTGGTGCAGCGCCAGCGCACCATCAGCAATAGCAAAAAAGTATTCATGTTTAATTGCATACTAAATCATAATACTTTATCAGTACAAACTGCTACATCTTTTGATTTGATGAGAAGCACACCATAACACGAGATGCATATATAAATATAATGTGATGGTCACGTCGCAGTTTATGACCCCTTTCCACTGAGATTTTATCTGTGTGACCCTTCTCTCTCACTCTCTTGTCATGGAAGAAAGTATGCTGACTGGTTAAGTTGTCCAGTAGCAGGTTTAAGAAAAAAGCATGAAAATAGGCTTTAAACCAAAAAAGAGTTGGGCTAAATGCAACAAGATTATTTTGATCGATTCCAAGAAAAATTGGTCGTTTATAGATGAAACTAGTTTATGGAGGGATCAGTAGTGTTTGAAAATAAATGAACTTTTCATACAGAGTCAATACAAAATGATTAATTGTACTGTTGATTGTGTGTATATGTGGTGTAGGTCCCCAAACTTCTTCTCCCCCCATCATCATCAGTAAACGAACAAGTCGACGAGCGCGACTTTGTTTTGTTGAGGAACTACGTCTTACGTTGGAGGCCATGTTTATTTGGACCCACTTATTTAATCATTTTCCCTAAACAAACCACAATTCAATATTTTATTTAGCTTTACATACATTAATGCAGCCAATCGTAGAGAACTTTGAACAAAATTATTATTTTTAGTACTTGAATGCGGACAATTTTAAAACTACATAGATATACAGCTAATGCAGATTTTACATGCTTCTTATGAAAAGTCTTAAAAAATGAATCAAGATGCGCCAGTTGCCAGTTAGTCCCATTCAAACTAACTGTAACTTCAAGCTAAACTGTAGATCTGTCAGAGCCACTCTGCAACTGTGCTTATTTTTGTACCGTGTTGACTTTTAACTTTTTTACCTACATTCCTCTTTAAGACCATCAGTTCCAACGAAGCTCAAAGTCTAATAATGCATAACATGTTTACTTTGCTCAATTTTATAAAAGTTACCTAGATAAACAGGCTCATCATCTCTTCTACTGGCTCACATCTTTGATCTGTGATACAACAAATACCTATAAAGAAAGATATTTTTTATTTTAGTTTCTATACGGTTCATGAGCATGCTCAACTTGCCACTTTATGATTTTTATTTGATTTACTGAACTTTTGACGACGAAGACGACAATAACGATCATGCTTTGAGTTTGTGAGCGATAAATACATTAAATTAAAAAATACCAGTAAACCTGTAACGATATTTCGCTGATTCGGTTACCTTAATATCTGCACAAAATTTTAGGTCAAATTCCAAATAGGCTATGATTTATTTTCATATAAATTAAACTCGCATGTATAATATAATACGGCTAATGAGTGTCTAGATAAAAACAAATGGTACAAGTGATAATAATTAAAAATGCATGCACTATATTTTAGCATAAATTATTTATTTATTATATTTAACAACATAATTATAATTGACTATATCTTTGAATTATAAATAGCTGATAAGCATACCTGTGCACTTGCAGTTGCTTCCCTTATATAACTATTTTAGTTCGTATTTGTAAAAAGCGTAAAACTATTAAAGTCATAAAATATTTCAAGCCTATATATTCAACAACAATTAGCATGATTCATCAAGATACAGTTATTTAAAGCCATATTCAATGGGAAAGGGTAAGTTGTCCCCAAAAAACAAAGTGCAGGAATAAAGAAACCCCTACACGCCTTTGTTGTTCTCTCTCTGTCTGTCTCTCTCCTTTGGCTTGGCTTTCTAGTGCACAGGTATGCTTGTCAGTCTCTTTCTCTTTTTATTAATTTTCTCCGCCCATTAATCCCTTTCTCTTTAAGAAAACTATTTTGCATGCTTTCTAAAAAATGCACAATTTCTTAGAAATATGGGTGGATATTATCATGTCAAATAGCACTAATTTGGTTCTTGTTTTCTTTGTTTCTTTCTGGTTTCAGGAGAAGGATCTTGGCGTCCCTGGACTTACCAGATTCGTGTTATGGATAACAACGCAACATACGAGAATGTTAGTAACACAGAGTACATTGTGCAGAATTTGCGACCCTCCACCTTCTATACTATACAGGTTGCTGCTGCCTCCCCTGCAGGAAGGGGTCCGTGGTCACCTCCACTTCGTGGGAAAACTTTACGAGAAACTTCCTACAATATTACATTTTTGTGGGGTTCCCAGTCGGGACTGTATACGACAAACACGTTGGGAGAAAATGTGGAACTCCTAGCTTCACCCAATGTGTGGATGGGAAATGACACGTATCAAGGACTTGCAAACACTGACAAGTTTATTCCACAGGGCTCACTACCCACTCCAGGTGCTCCGTCATTTGTCTCTGGAACTGGTTCTCCTCCCGGTTTCATAACCCAAAGCCTGTACATGTCCTCTCTCACTTGGTTTGATTCTATGGTCTTCTTTGCTCTGAGCAACGGGTCCGTTTTCTACTACGATACTTCCATGCTGCAGGAACACAGCTTTCACCAGAGCTTATCAAACGGGAGACGACATGAAGTTAAACGCTTGACTGGTATTCCCAATGCACAGTCCATTGCGTTTGACTACATTGGACAGAAATTGTACTGGTCAAATCCAAAACAGCAAACCATTCTCCGATGTTCCTTTATCCAAGGCTCAGTTGGCATTCGTAATAACCTGGCCACAAATGTGGAAACCGTTAATCCATGCACCATCAGAGAAAAGGCTGAACGTTTACAGGTGGTCACAATGGCTCGGGAAATTTGTGTGGACAGTTACAAAGGAATGTTACTGTGGAGTACGGGTCACTCCCTAGAAATCTCCAGGCTCAATGGCTACTCTCATCGTACTCTGTACCAAACTGGACTTTTCTCTGGCATTCATATCATGGGCATTACACTAGATACTGACCAGTCCCGCATTTACTGGATAACGAGATCCAGCACAGGGTCCACGTTGCAAAGACTCAATTATAATATAAGGGGGGCTCAAGTGCCCATGATTATTGCCAATTATGATGACACAACCATTACCGGACCCATTCGCTACTTTAACGACAGGTTGATTTGGTTGCAAGGACCATCTGAAGCAGTAATTACAGATTTATATGGTCAAGGCAAATCATCTCTGAGAATTAACACAATTAGCAACATTACAAATTTGCACGTAAGAGATCAATCCTCTCAGAGATATCCGGGAGGTCTATCCAAAAGCAAAATTCAAGTTTACCCAGACCCAATTCAAATGTGGACCATTGGAATAACCGGCAAGTGGGACAACTTTACCATTTCCTGGACACCAGTCAACAATACAAACTATGGAAAAATTCTGTACGAAGTAATTGTGAACAACTCCATATCAAAGATTACAGCTAGTCCCAACGTGACCATTGATAATGGCACACTTTTTAAACCCTACACGGATTTGGAAATTACCGTGACTTCGTCTACATTCTGGGCTTCCAGCAAACCGGTGAAAAGAAGCTTGAAAACCCCTTCATGGCGTCCTTCAGAGCCCCTCAATCCCCGCGTGTTTGTACAGAAATTGGGTTATCCCTATTTACCCTCGAAAACGGTAAACAACAATTTGTCCACAGGGGGACAATCAATGTCAGTGTCTGTGGAACTACGATGGGATGTGCCACAGCAGCCAAATGGAATCATTCTAGGCTATTTGATTCACTGCTGGAAGGATACCATGAAAAAGACAGACTGTCATTGTGACATGGACAGAAACAAACCATTGCAGCAACCAAGCTGTAGAATCCAGCATTTGACCCCCTCATCCCAATACTATTTTGCTATTCAAGCATACACTGAAAACGGCGCAGGTAACTTGTCCAGCAGAGTCCTTGCAGACACCAGTTTCAACACTCCCGTTCCAAATCTCATGTTGGTAACGGCTGATAGACTGCAGATTCTAGACATTGATCGTAACGATGTACGACCATTGCCTCTAGGATATCTCAGTCCAATGACTGCAGTCCACTTTGCCAAAGAGGATGCGGTCTTCTGGTTTAATGAAGGTCAAGATCTAATGTGGTCCAAGGCGGCTGTCACATACAACAAGACAAGAATCATGTCCCTAGCATCCCTGCGCGTAGAAGCCAGCAACTTGGTGGTGGATTGGATAGGGAGAAAATTATTTTGGACGTATGAAACCACAGCCACATCTCCACCTGCCTCTTCCTCCTCAATATCCTCATCTGCTAGCACCTATTTGGAGGAGAAATATGGGATTATGAGCTATGATTTGGTTCCCCACTGGGGACTTCCCCAAGAACCCAAAGTGGTGGTCAGTTCCAAAACCCCTGTTCGATCTGTGGCAGTAAATCCATTTCGAAAGAGTTTGTACTGGACTACCGCAAGACGAAATGGTATCACTACGCTGTTTGCATCCGAAATGGATGGAACATCCCCTCGTCCATTTCTTTCTCGGGATCCTGTGACATGTAACTGTAGTACTCTTAGCTCCACTGGTGAACCTATTGCATATGATCCCCATGGTCTTGGCAGTGAAGTATTTCCCAGCGGAATACTGTTTATGGACAAGCAAGGCATTTGGCTGAGTGATGACAACGGTTGCAAATGCGTCCGTCTTGCCAACTTGAACACTCTGCCGTTTCTGCAAACCTCACCATACCGCATTGCTGCTGATGAACATCGAGTTTATTGGGCTGAGGGTTCTCTTTTTGCTTCCGAAAAAATGGGGAACGGTGGAGCCACAGAACTGCAACCTGCTGGAGCTGGAGTACGAGAAGTTTCCGTGTTTGGTCCCATTTCCCAACCATTCCCAGAGTTGAACTGCTTATTGCCCCAAAAAATGGAACCTCGAGAACCCATCTTATTCAACCATTCCTCCCACTCGTTGCATCTCCAACTTCCAAAACCGGAAACTGTCAACTGTTCAGTTGGTGAGGTGTCTTTGCCTACACCCAAGTACAACGTTTACTACGGAACTGTGAATGAAAACGGAATATCCGAATGCACTCCAACATCCTCCTCGTTTTGCAAAGTGGTAACCACCTTGGAAAATATGCTTCACATCACAGACCTGTACCCGTACACTACCTACACAGTTTTTGTGACTGTTACCAACTACTATGCTGAGCAAGAAGGAGAAAAACAGTTGGGCTGCTCACCAATCATGTTGCGTACTGCCCCAGGCGCACCCATGCCACCCACTTTGTTGCGTGTGGAACCTCTAACTCCAGTTTCCGTTCGGGTGTTTTGGCGTCAACCTGAAAAGCTGAATGGTGAAAAGGTTTGGTATGAAGTTCACTGGAAAACTAGCGGAACACGACCATCCTCTCCCAAGTACAATGGCCAGAAATGGGCAGAAACTGAAACCAGAAGCAATCACAACAGAACAGAATACTATTTGGATCTCATAGATATGCTACCCGAGAGTAATTACACCATTTGGGTGGTAGCCTATTCGGAGAAGGGTGACGCTTTCAGTGAAAGTGAACGCATGTTTGTGAGCACGTTTCCGCATCCTAATAACATTACACTGGCAAAAGCCTCTCCTCACAACTTGAGCATTACGTGGATGCCACCGAATGACACCAGCATACTAAGACACCAAATCCTGTACCGAGATGGATGGTCCTCTCAATGGAATTTTACTGACCTTGTTAACTTTACGATTCCCGAACGGTTATACAAGCTGAATATTACCAACTTGAAACCAAAGACACTATATGGTTTCCGAATTAGAACATGGTACATTGGCAATCCAGACGTGGTATTTGAATGGCCTATCGAAAGCCAATTTGAGTTTGAGACTTTGGCCGATAAGCCTGGCATTCCGGGAAAACCCATTGCCAGAGGTATTGGAAGGTCTTTGTACGAGATCACTTGGGAAAAGGCGGCTGAAAATGGAGCAGAAATTGAAATGTACAGTTTGGAGTGCAAGGTGGAAGTTGACCCATCCATGATGTCCGGCACAGGCGGAGCTTACACAGAATCTGGTCAAAACCAGAACATTTCTCTGGACCACGTCCTGTTGAATACAACTGATGACAGTAATGTCAACGCTCACCAGAGACAAAAGAGGGATGAAATGATGGAAACCACTTCTGCGGCAGAAAAACTCATTTCGTCAGAAGGAGCAGAGAGCAACCAAAAGTACAAATTCGGTTTCTATCTCCAATGGGTTACGGTTTATAACGGCACAGGTAGGTTTTTGGATAGTCATAGATGAAAATTGGGATAATTGGTGACACCATTTAACATGCTATTTAAAAAATTATGTTTCCAGAGGCAAGATGGCAAGTGGAAGGGTTGGATATCAACAAGCAATACAGTTTCCGGGTGAGAGCCAAGAACGTGTATGGCTGGGGAGAGTACAGCCAAGAGACCAGTTCAGTTTCTCTGGCTGCCCTCACACTAGTCGCCGAGACTCAGGGATTTGGAATTGTGCTGGGATCTATATTCCTGGCCTGTTTAACCCTAGGAACCTGCGCATTCCTTACTCTTTTCCGTAAGTATCATGATTACAATAAAAACATCGATTAGTTGAGCAGAAATGAAAATGTGTTGTTTCTTTCTTAGTTTATCGGGGGCGACTGAAAGAAAAACCTATTCTAAACGGTACCATGTCATCCTCAGAAAGAAGGGAAGTGGAACTTGCCACTCTCCGCGAGTTACCTGGAGGCTCTACATTCATCCATCAGAGCAATATTTTGTATGCTGGCGATCTCCTGCTGGACATGGACTTTGCTGGTATAGCAAAAATTCACAGGCATCAGATCTCGTTCACCAAGTTCCTAGGAAGTGGTGCTTTCGGAGAGGTGTACGAAGGCATTGCTGCAGGACTCATCAGTCCACATGAGGAAACCCGTGTGGCAATTAAGGTAAATTTATAAGAACTTTAATGGAGAAGGAATTGGGGCAATGTGAGATAACTCTTTGTATCATTTTCCAATTTGCAGACTTTGAGAAAAGGCGCTTCAAACATTGAAAAGATGGAATTTATTCAAGAGGCCAAGCTAATGATGCAGTTTCAGCATCCCCACATTATCCAATTAATGGGCATCTGTGTGGACACAGATCCCTGTTGCCTCTTGCTTGAACTCATGAGTGGAGGAGATTTACTGTCGTACCTCAGGTCTCATCGACCCAATCTCGGCTCAACTACCTCACTAACCATAATTGATCTTTTGAAAATGTGCGTGGATGTGTCAAAGGGTTGTGTTTATCTGGAGGAGATGCACTTTGTGCACAGAGATTTGGCAGCTAGAAACTGTCTCGTGCAGCTAGAGAGCATTGTTACCGAAGAAAATTTTCAGGATGGAGGCAGTGACCAGAATCCTCAACAACAGCAGCAGCAATGCAGAAGGATTGTCAAAATTGGAGACTTTGGGCTAGCCAGGGATATTTATCGTAATGACTATTACAGAAAGGAAGGTGAAGGACTGTTACCAGTGAGGTGGATGGCTCCTGAGAGTCTGGTTGATGGAGTGTTCACCACACAGTCGGATGTTTGGGCCTTTGGAGTTATACTCTGGGAAATTATGACCTTGGGTCAACAGCCATATCCGGCGAGGAACAATTTAGAAGTATTACACTATGTCAGAGGCGGAGGAAGGTTGCATCAACCTCTTCATTGTCCCCAATCATTGTAAGTGCACTTCATTATATGATGTCATTTAAGATGCAAGTTGCCAAAAATTACAATGCGCTCCTTGTGTATTTCAGAAGTCAGCTAATGCTACGCTGCTGGGAATATAACCCAGATAACAGACCCAGCTTCCGGGAGTGTCAAGCAGAGCTAGAAAATATTCTACAGTCTTACGAAAGTATTATAATGAGTGGTCATCATAATCAGCCTTCAACATCCACAGGGTCAGAAAATCCCAATGAGCAAGGTTAGTGGTGGCTGCCTGCCAAAATATTGTCTCTCTCTGACATGTATTTATGAATTCATCACATTAATTATGTGATTTTGTTACACGCAGTAGATGATAAAGAGGAGGATGAGTATGGATTTCGATCAACAAATGCTGAAGTGCATCATCGCCCTCTCACTTCTCACCGTCGTTTCAACTACAGAACCGAGTCAGCCCCTAAATATATTGAAGTGATTGCAGAGCCTGGCAGTGGCACTGAGGATCAGTTATCCCCACATCCTCATCGATCACTTTATATGGGTGGGCATAACGAAGGATATGAAATTCCGTTGCCACGTAAACCTCCGCGTCGAAAGGCAGCCGAGGTGAATCAATCCTTTTCAGCGAGTAGCCAGTCATCTTCACAATCTCCCGCACCAGAATATGGTCTCCCCTCTCCGAAATATTGGAACATTGATGTATCCTCCCCATTTTCTTCTTCTGCACACGATTTCAAAAGGTCAAACAGTGCGTCTTCCAATCTTCCATTGTTGCACAGAAGCAGTAGCGGTGGTGGTGGTGGCGGGGGCGGTGCATCGTCCACCTCCACACTTACCACAACGGAAACAAGAAATGAAGCATTTGTTCAAGATTCCTTTGAAGATGTTCAGTACACCGCAGTCAGTTGTCCTGACTACCATCTTCACCTCAATAAACAATACCATCATCATCAGGATCACCCTCTAAGTGACCATTATCATCTCAATCACACAGGACATTTATCTGAAAATGGAGCAGTGGGTGGAGTCGCAATTGCCACAATGGAAAATAAGTGTTCAATGGAGGCGAGAATCAGTTGCAGTCCTGATGTGGTTAGTGGTGGGGACTCCAGCAGCACCACAACCACTGCAGAAAATAGTCCGGTTTATGCATATACATATAGGAGCATACCTGTAAGCACTACCTCAGCCAACTACCCCCAGAATTTGGACTATCATCGTCACAACATAAATAATCCACAAGTCTTCAGTCGTCAAACTATAGACACTTGTGGAAGTGGCTAATTTTCTTCAAGTTAACCATTACTTTTTAAGTAATTTTATTCTAGTTAATAGTCATTTTAATAATTTTATATACAACAATACTGCATCATCATGTTAGCCATTTACACATACAATATTTTACAACTTGATTGTCATCATGTATAAGAAAATGCAAATAAAAATGCACAAAAGTTTTATATTGAAAGAAAATTATATGTTTGGGGTTCTGTTTTATTTTCAAATTCTATTAGAAAAATTAAGTACATTAAACGACATGTTTCTATAATAGAAATATACAATATCTAGTACATAGTAGTGAGATGGAAAGGCAAAGTTAATTACAGTATTTTACAAGAGAACTGGGTGCTTTAAAATATATTTCTTCTCCAATCATTGGTTAACGTTCACACGGACGTAAGCAGAATTATCCCGTTGAGGGTGCTTGCCGTCTGGAGCACTGTAGGAGTATTCGTATGAATATGAAGGATTTGGTGGGACCACAAGAACACCACTAGCACGAACAGCAGTAACCGTTGGAGGGGCTACAACTACTTGACGCGGTGGCGGACTGTATACGTATCCTGGTCTTGCATGTGTGGCAACAACTTTTGGTGCTGGAACGCTCACAACACGTTGCACTGGAGTAACGACATGTGGTGGGCTATGATGAACTTCCTTGACAAAAGTGCTTGGAATTCCATTTCCGGCCGAAGCTCGCGCTTTCGGGGCTATTACCACAGAGCTTCCCGCACCAGCAATTGCAGTTACCTGTGGCTGAGATATGGAAACGTCTCCAGAGCCTGCACTGCGAAATCCAGCGTTTGAGGAATAAGATTCAGCTTCCGGTTGAATCACGGCGTGTGCTCCAGGGCCAATGACAGCACTATTTTTTAAAAATCCGGAATCATTAAATCAATTCACATAGCATAACATCAGAAATCAGAATGTCAAATTCAGAAAATTTGAAACTCACGTTACTGAAGGAACAGCAGCAGCAACATCCCCACCGGAAGTTCCAATATTGACTCCTTGGCCGGTTCTACCGTCGACTAGATATGAGAAAGAAATGCTTAGTTATTATACCAAAACTTTTATGCTTTAGATTTCAAGAAATCTTATCTTTGTTTTCAAGAAATCGAGGTGCTAAAGCCATGATTGCCATTAAATGTATACTATGCTAGTCTTAATTTTATGATTTTGATTAATTAACTTACCGAGATTCACACGAGCACTGTCGCGAGGTGGTGCTGTGAAAAATCATTAACTTCATTAGCCACAAATAATTTTTTAGAAATATTTTCTGGTAGTCTCACAATGCCCCACTTACCGACAACAACTGCTGGTGGAGGAGAAATTACGTCAACGACGCGCCTGACCTCGGGAACAACTACCCTCTTTTCCACAACTTGTACGGGAATTCTGCGAGCGGTGGAGACAAGGCGTTCCTTGTACAAAACTTCCGTTTTGGGCCTAATCCAAAGAAACAAACCGAACAATCAGTGCAACGTATAGAAAATACCCAGTAAAATTTGGTCCTGATTACCTGTAACCCTTTCCATCAGCAAAATAGTGAACTTTTACAGGAATTCCGTCTGGTCGAATGTACAAACTTTCACCTTCCACAGTTCCATCGGAGAGGCGGCGCTCGGCCACATACCTATGTTCACCTGTGTAGGCATACCTAGGCAAAAATTAAGAAAAAGCAATACATCACAACTGACAACTAAAATTGCATTATTCATTTCAAATCTTTCAAAACTCTTTTTATGAGTTTCTTGACATGAAAAAGAACGAGCCTACTGTAGCAAGTCGTGAGATGATTCTCGTCGTCTTTTTGTCGGCTAATAATAGAGTACATTTGCATCTTTACTTGGGCCGTTTCTTCAAGCATGAAATGCTTGCCTAAAACCATCTTCTTTGTTAGTACACAAGAGACAAGGTGAACTAAAACCGAAACCCAGAACTCAGATTAAACAACACGCAGAGATTGTCCATGATGACGACAAAGGTCCGCGATGGTCAGCTCGGTACATGCTTTAGGTTAGATGCATAGTCGCACAGTCAGGTTGTAGGTTATACACGTTTCGGACAAAAAACATAATACCAGCAAGCATTCTTGAAACCGATCGGTTTTCGTGCAGACACACATAACAAGTTAGAGGTGAAGATCGGGTTGAATGAACGCACTAAAAATTTGCATGCTTTTTAATATTTATAAATCTTATAAGCATGCATTCACCTGTGTAAATAGGTAGCTTTATAGCGGTTCACGTTGTAATTTACTACAATGCAAGCGTGTAGTAGTCATAAAATTTGTCAGATTGTCCATTGTCCAAACTCCAATAATTTTTTTTCTCCTTACTTGTAGCTTCCATCGGGAAGAATTTCTTGGTAGTGTGCATCGGAAACAGAAGGAAGAGTGTAAGATCGCTTTGCAGGTGGGCCACCCTGTACGCTCAAGATTACTCCAAAAATAACCAAGAGCACAAATGGCTACACAGCAAACAGACAAAAGAAATGTGCGATATTTATTGATTTTTATATTCTTGCATGGCACATTCAAATAAACGTTTGCACAAACTTTCGGACAAAACTGTACCTTGAAAGCCCTGGAAAGCCTTGCCATGTCACCGAATTTACTGTTTTCAATGTTTATCAAGATGGAATTGCACCGACACACTGAATTGCATATATATGAAAAAAGAAAACTGGATTTTGCCTTCTGCTCCTTCCGACGCAACGTGCGAGAACTGATGAAGTGAACTCAATTGTTTAAACTGAAAAATGGTCCATGATCACTGCAACAACGAAAAGGAGAGAAATTGCAGAAAAAAGAATGGACCATTAAGTCGCAACCCCTCTGTCGCCGCCGTGGTATATTCATGCGATATAACGTTACATGAACAAAACCCCATGTGAAAAACGGCTTGGGCACAAACAAAAGTAAAGTAGTATCATCATCATCTTCATCATAATAGTCATATCATAATCATCTTCATACCATCCGTTGTCCATCCATCTGTATTAACTTCAACTTCAACAATGCAAAAATCCCATGAAGGCCTTGGGCATTTTGCAGCGTAGGCTCAATATTTGGGTAGACCGAGAACCAGGCAAACAGGAGGAGTAGTACAAGTTTAGACAACGAAACAGGATTGCGATCGATTACAATTTTACACGGATGCATGGTTCGTATACATTATGAAGAAAAAACAAACTAAACTACTACAACTATAACCGCTCATGGATATTTGCATTTGAAAGCGTCTACTGCTAGTTACGTAAAAAGTGAATCTTTTGAAAACGACAAATCTCTTTAAAGGCAACGATGTGACAGGAGATCATTATTGTAGCAACTTTTGTCCATATTAAAATGAGAATATTATGAACATGATGAGAATCTTGTTGATTGACTGATCCCAATTTTTTATGAAATGAACCTGACCTTATTCATCCTTAGAAAACGAACAAGTGAAGATGGGCGCGGACAAAATTCCATTTTTCGTACAAAAAATCAACTAGAGATTTTAAATAAGGACATGTGCGCGAGCAACGTAAATATTTTTGTTGGTAGTCTTTGCGTGGGAATCGATGATGACAGCATTTTATACGATGCGACCAGATTGGCTAGATAAATGGTCCAAACTTTAAAAATAAATTATTGATACTGTGTAATTACATGGAATGTAATAATGAAGAAAAGGTGCAAAAACTCCTGCTGAGAGCAACGCAGTTCCAAAAGAGATTCGATAAGTCGCCTACGCCAACATTCATTAAAAGGTCTTTTCAGCGGTGCGATAAAAACAGTGTGGTCCCACCACTGGCTCAGTCATCATAATGCGTTGGCAAACTAATAAATCATTTTAAAGATGATGATGATAGTATGCCATTATGCGTATAGCAAGTTAATTGTTGTGTATTGTCTATGTAGAAAAGATCCGTGACAATAATGCATTTCCTTACGCGTTTTTGAGATTTTCATTAAGAGAGGAGGTTGAAACTGACAAAAATAGACACATATTTTGCCGTAATGCATAATAATTCATAAAAGATGACCACGACCTTGAACCACTTCCCCTTTTCGACATGGCACTTTTGCTTTCCACCCATGCCATAAAAATAATCAAGTGCTACTCAAGTACTTGCTTGTACATAAACGCCTTAATGAAGTATATGTACATTTTCTACACGTTTCAAATTTATTGTTGTGTAATTCTCATAAATAAAAACACATAAAAATAATTAAAACGGCAACTTTGACATTTTCTTTAGATACATTCGTATTTGTTATTCGATGCATGCATTATATGTTTGTACTAGTATATACTTACGTCGCCTTATAAAACTGACCTGCCCTGAAACTAAAAATCCAGCTCATTCAAATTACGTCCAAACTAGTGAGATATGAGCATATTATCACATTGCGTTATTCAAAGCGATTGCTTTCAGCCTCTATTCCATTTTCTCTCTCTATCGTGTCAAAGTCATGATTGGCCTCTATACTAATTCCTGAGGTTGGTTTGGGAGGAGTAGGCACCGCTGCCGGACGAATTCTTGTGTAGGAGTTTGTTTGAAAGTCTGCTAGCTTTGGTTCTGGATCCTTGGCTTTACTTGGTTGTCTGGCTGCTTCGATAGATCGCTTTATTTCCGCTTGCATGAATTTTTCAGCCTCCGTTCTTACTTCTGGATTTGGATCTACAGGTATGAGATCTTTATAAACCCGAGTATTCCTGGGTACGTTTAATGCACGTGTTGCCTGAAATAAAACACGACTTAATTAGTCAGCATAAACCTATCAGAGTAAATATTCGGAAATAAAACCATCAAGATATTTACATTTGTTGTCAAAATTGATTCAAATCTCTTGTCCTTCCTAAGCAGCATTTCTACCTCTTCAGGTAAATTTTTCAAATCTTCGACAGCTTTTTCTAGCGCTCTGCTAGTATATTTACTAGAATTTATTCCAGGTTTTGAATAGTCATAACAGTCATCTTCTATATCCGTCGAATTCGATCCTGATGATTTCTTTCCACCCGCTAGTTTTTGCTGTTCAAGTTGTTTAGCAAGATTTTGTGCAGCTTGCTCGTAAAGCTCTTGTCCATAATCTACGGCTTGATAAGGGACTTTTATCCCAGCATGCATGTCCCAAACTACGCTCGTTTTTGCTTGTGTTTTGGAACCTGCATGCGTATGAGGAACTTTTTTAGCCTTATATAGCTGTCCAGATTTAACGGTTGCTACAAAGGGTCGTGTAGCTGGGGGCATTGGGGTTTTCTTGAGCTGGGGAATGGGTTGTTTCTAAAGAAGATAAAGTGAAAACATGTGGAAATTAGCTAAATCATTGGAACACAAAAACATGACTCTCATAACCTTTAAAGCATCTTATTACCTTATCGTTTTCCTTAATAACTTGTCCGGGTATGCGAACAAGCGACGAAGTCTTTGATGACTTTGATGATTTCGATAGAGTCTTTTTTGAGCTTTCCGGTTGTGGAGGAACAGGTACATCATACGCATAACTAAAGGCACATGGAATGCGAAAATTGAGTGCTCCATTTTGAACAGAAACGGTTGTTTCTTTTCCACTTGCTCTAGAGTTACCATCATTAAAGTTATATCTTTTCGATTGAGATGAGCCTCCTGGGGCATAGTCAATCTCTTGAAAACCTCCTCCATCTCCACCTGCTGGATGGCGATATGCAAAGTATCTTGTTGATGGAGGCAAATTGCCTTGCCCACTTCCTCCAGACGACCGTTCCGAAGAAGATGACTGAGATGAAAGTGACATTCTTGTTCAGTGAATCTACAACAGATTATAATAACAAGCTCAACAAACAATTCTGAAATGTATAATCCAAGCTTACGAACAACTAAAATTGTACCATAGACAATAGTATTTGATTTGAAACCGCACAAGCGGAAACAGAGGCTAGGACGACCATGACCACTTGGCTTGCAAGCTGGGAGACAAGTGCATGAAAACAGTATTGCACCCACACAAGTGATTAGGAAGGTGAGCACTTTTCATGCCAATTTGCCATCAAACACACATCAACAAAACCCACAACACTTTTGACAGGAAAATTGATGAAAAATTGTCCCGTTTTGAAAATGGGGGAAGACCTGCATACTTCATGCTGTGAACTGGGAAAGCACACACCTTTCACTGGACAAGTTTGTCCAGAGTTTCTTCCTTCTCTTTGGCATAGAGAAGCAGCTGACATGCTACCCATAAATTCTCACACAAAAGACTATTACTCGAGAAAAAGTTCCAGGGAGCCCACGTAACAACTTTGGTTTTTCGTCCAGCAAACAAAAAATCCTATAATCTGAAATCCGGGGTGCCAAGGGTGCTCTCTAAGACATATACCTGTCTTCCATATTATTATGCATGCATAATGTTTTTACATATTATAGCAAAGCAAATAATATTCCAATATTATTCCATGCACCGGAGACATTAAACTAGCCAAAGGAAAAAAATGTATAACAAGACGAAAACAACGACAGGGAAAGCATAAAAAAGGAAGCGTCACGTCACCACACGTGCAGAGAAAACAATCCTTTGTTTGTCTGTGTGGGGTTCGTGTTACATTCCAATATTTCTTCCTGTTCCAAACACACGACCGTTTCCCTATCTATAGGTATATCAGGGATCATTAAACGGTATCCCAGATTTATTGGACCAAGGTAAGAAGCCCTATGCCTACGGTTAATGCTTAATACGGAAATAGAAAGAAGAGGGGAACACTACAGAAAGAGATAAAAACCTAAACTGACTACATTACAATTCAATGGACAAATATGTAGGTACCCCTCCTCGTGTCCATCATTATCTTGATCGCCCTACTACTGTGCGATAAAAGGAGAAAGTCAATGTGAAAAGCGGAATAATGGAGCAATTTGTTCAATAAATGCTTAATCGTCTGCAACATTTTGGAACAAGACAGTTTAGTGCCAACTTCACTGGTTCTTCCTCCTCTTGTACTTTGGGCTGTGCTAGGAAAATGTTGATCGATATAATATTTTACCCTACAACACTGGACCCGTTGACCATGCCATGATTTTCTGCAAACACATGTATTTTTAATGGACACCAAGTACAAACTTCAAGTATGTAGGATCCACAAAATAAACTTTCTCCATAAAATCCTAAACTAAACAAGAACTGTTAGGTAGGTACATAACCAGCCATGCTAAGTTGGAAATTGGACCGCTTTCTCAATTTATAGCCACTTATTTACAATTTGGTCAAGCTAGAACTAGTAATTTTCCCAAAATGAAATAATCCCAGAAGAAGGAGGAGTCGAGGTACTTTAGATTAGGGCCAAATCCTTTAGCTACAAATGAAGGTCACACAAAATGACGACGAACATAACCAGCCTGCTGCTGGTGATAGTGCCAGGCACACAGGACATATTATGGAACTGAACAAAATGACATAATTTCGGTAATTGGTTGGGAACTTTCATGTGACAACAATACTCTAGAATTTCTCAGAAAACAACCGCGTTTGCTGCAATCCTTTCCCGAATTCGTTGGCAAATTACCAACCTAATCCTAAATATCTTTGAATAAACTTACCAAATAATGCTGGAATTTTTATACTGCTCTCGTCTTCCTGCACCTTCACCTCATCTTTGGTGTCAGGTGACGCATAACAATACTTCTTCCCTTTCCAAAAGCTTCAATCCACTTTCACTATTTTCCACAACAATCAAAATTATTTTAACAGTTGAACACTTTAAAAAACTAACCAGAAAAGTGGATATAAGTCGCTATAGTGGTATATCATACTAATTAATTGATGATTTAACAGTTTTTTGAATGTACACATGCCAAACTAAGCTTGATCAGGTGACAGGGGAAAATTAAAGCTGTCAAAAATCTAAACAAAGTGTCAAGTGTCAACTGTGCATTGTTGTTTGTTTATGTCCATGTTCCATTGTTGATGCTCGTACGCGGCTAAATGAGCAAGAGCAGATAGCGGGCAGATGAGATGGGGAAGCAGATGCGTTTTGTAAACATGCTATGTTGGGAAGTTGGGATTCTTGTTGCTTGGCTTTTTGTCTTTGTTCAGCATTTTGTGGTGACGCTTGATATCGTCAATCGCGTCGGTCGATAGTTGATAATCATGATGCATTTTTAATGATAATAAAGGATGAATAATTAAATAAATCAAATGTGTAATTTTCTGACTGGTTGATGACTCATGATATTTTTGGCTTTATTGCAATAATTTAAGAAGTCCCGTTTTCACGCGGATGGTCATGAATGCGTGAGATATCTTTTGTAGGGAAATCTTTTTTGAAGTAAAAAATAATTAATTTTTAGACTCTATAGATTCTGAATTTAGGCGGAGATGATTTGAGCTGCTGGAAGGGTAGACACTTGTTGGACTTGCTGAACTTGCTGCAATTGCTGAATAACTGGAGTTTGGAAGGCTACTTGACGAAGAACTGGAGTTTGAACAGCAACTGGGGTAGCAACGGGAACATCGTGGACGACCTTGCGGACGGTGATCTCTGGTTGGATTTGAGTCAATTGTGGGGTGATTTCAGTGTGAGTGCGCACTGGAGCAAGGACCTTTTCCTTGGTGACCAAGGGTTCAAAGTCACCAGCTTGGGCGGCTCTTACGGTGGCAACTTGGACAGCAGGAGCAGCGACCTGAACGGGAGTAGCAACCTGGACGGCAGCGGGTGCAGCTACTTGAACTGCGGCTGGCTGAAAGTTTTAAGGAATTTTAAAAGTGAATTAGTTAACGGGTTTTTAGTTTTTATGAAGATAAAACTATTTTAAAAGATAGCTTTCTTACAGCTGCGCGAGCTTCGACTACAACGGCATCAGCAACGGGTTGAGCTGCAGGAGCTGGGGCTTGGGCAACGACTTGAGCGGGTGCGGCGACTTGTTGGACAGCAACGGTTTGGGGAACAGCTAAAGAAGAGAATTGAAATTGATGGGGATTAATGATTTGGAGCAAATTAGCACCGCCCGGAATACCAGGAATTGGAATGGGAGGTTGTTGGCCTCCTTGATCTCCACTTGTTCCATTCTCGCTTGGAGGAGCTTGAGTGGGTGGAGTCAGTGGAGGAAGGGTGGGGGCATCACCTAATGGAGGTGGCGTGGTAGAGTCTACTGGTGGAGGGGTAAATTCGGGTAATTGGGCAGTTAAAGCAATGTTAGAGGGGATACCTGCGACAGCAAGTGGGGCACTGGCGATTGCTGGCTTAACAACAGTGGTCTGGTATCCGGTGACTACGGGGCGGTTTTCATAATGGACAGTTTGTTGGATGGTGGCGGGGGCAGAGTAAGTAATGGCAGCCGGTTGGGCAGCATAGGTAACGGCAGCTGGCTGGGCAGCGTAGGTAATGGCGGGTTGGGAAGCCAAGAGAACGTGATGGCCGGCAGGGGCTGCGAAAGCAGCACAAGCCAAGAGGGGCAAGAAGGTCTGCAAAAAAGAGTCACAATAACAAGTTAGAATTTGGAAACTGGTTCGGTTTTCTGCGCATTACTTTGTTTCTTCATTTCCATAACTACGTCATGGATATTATGTTTCCCAATGTCATTAATTCACTTACCAATGGGTTCATGATGAGGTTGGTTTTTTGCTTGTTCAGCTTGTGATCAGCAAAGTTTGAGATTTTGGCAATGAGTGACGTTCCAAAGGTTAAGATGTTGGCTTTTATACCAGACCGATAAAGGGTTAACTATTTTAGGATTTGGAACCAACTAGAAATAAAATTTTCGTATGCAATGGTAATAGGATCTCCATCCTGGAGCCCAAATTATGTCGTACTTCAAAGAAACACGTGAAGCACATCGTTGACACATCTAATCTTACAGTCCTCGAAAAATTCGGTTGCGTGGCCATAATACAGAGTGAAATCCGTACTCAATACATTAAAGCCAATCATATTCATTACCATAATTATAAAGGTACGAACAAGTCGCATTTATAGATAAAATTCTTGCATTGTAGTTGAACTCGACGTGAAACGCCTTTTTAGTCAACCTCGACCCATCTACGAAAATCAGGTATGCGTAACTTTTATGGACAATTCACCAGTTTGCGTTCATGTGTCCTGGATAAATTTTTTGCCACTTTGCTTGTACTCGTTACATTTTTAATTTTCAGCCAAATTCTTCATTCATCTTCTTTGAGAGCTTTGAATAAAATGTTTAGAAAATACATCTTGATCCGCATACCCATTTTCTGAATAATAATGAGACACCATCGTCGAGCCGAAAGAGGTGTGACCTCGCTGGAGTGTGGTAGCCGCGTAGTAGTAAAAACAAAGCCACAGCAGCATAGAAATTGGATGCTCTAATACTAAAATTGCACAATGCTGCTGGCACCAGCCTTTTTTGCTAAGGACTAGATAGTTACCTAGTAGTTGTACAGGGAGTTTTCTTGCTGCACAAGCTTAATACAAAGCTTTGCAAATTTGCTAAGTAGTTGTAGTGGTACATGCATTCAACATTTGGTATGTCTGCAGCTCATTAGCATGATTGCTAAAAGGTCCTGTTTGATATCATTTTGTTGTCACATGCCCATTGTTTGCTGCCATCAATCAATAAAATCCAATCACAGCTAAAATACTGCGTGTTTTTGCACCAGAAAAGTAGCATTATGTTATGCTGACACTGACTGAAGATGATTACGTGTTTGTAACTAGGAAGGAGCAATAAAAACCTGAAATGCAGACTGAAGATTCCACCAAATCAGATTGTCTTGTCACCTTTTAATTGGCATTCGCGTAATAGCATACAAAAAAGTTATCTAATAACTACAGTGGCTTGACCACCATGATAAACTGATAAACTGCTATAACTTATGATAAATGTTTTAATGAGCATCTAACAACTGGTATTTTCATCGTTGCAATGGTAACGGTTGTTATTTGTACTAGTAATAATTAGATTAAAACTAGATAGTGCGTAAGATAACTGTTGCATGTTACACCTTGCAAAATAATATTATCGCCATGAGGTTGCATCATGTCCTTAAACAACCATATTCTACTGCTGCTGAAAATTTCAATGAAGACCCGGAGTATTTGCGACCTTGTAATAATGAAACATCAAACAAAGCGACGTTTTTGTACTATGAAGCCTTGAACATGCTGTTAGAAATTAGTTTCTGCAATGCGTCTTTGGTTATTGTTCATGCAAGCCAAACGCCAAGAATGCCTTTGTTTTCTCGAAAAGTAAGAGTCATGGAAATTTTTCCTTGCTTCGAATATGATAGTATGAAATAAAATATGAAGAAGTAGAAACACTAATGGTATTGGGGAGTGATGCTAATAATTTATTTGTAAAAATTTAAAGTTCCCAATTTTGCTCTAGTAATCGCTTAAGGTGGAATCTAACGAAAGTCGCTCATGGAAAATAAATAAAAAATAAATTAGACTCGCGAGACTTGAGTTGGTATGGTTTGGTTGGACTTTACTTGAGAATCTTCTCCGTTTTGACTTTACTTCAGTGGGTAGTAAACGGGTACGTGTTGGTACTGATATTGGTAGCCAGATGCCTGTAATATAAAACGAGAGTTTAGTATATACTTAGATTTGAAACATGTACGCTTTTAAATATAAAAAATCTTACCACAGGGACAATTGGTGCCTGATATCCTTGAACTACAACGGGTTGTTGGTATGGATATACATATTGCGCTACTGGCAAGTGAACGGGAAGGGCACGCATGGCACGAGCACTTCCGCCAGCTGGGGCAATTGGGGATCCAGGAATTGGGAGTTGAGGGTTGTTTCCTCCTTGATCAGCGGAACTCTCGGTAGAGGTAGAGTTATCACCTCCCTCACCGCCTGGTGGGGGAGCACTAGTGGGTGGTGTAATTGCTCCAGCTCCGGGAAGATCGGCAGGTGGTGGTGGAAGAGTGGTTGAGTTTGCTGATGGAGGAGTTGGTTGTGGGAAATCTGCAGGTGGCTGTGGTTGAGTTCCGTTAGGAGGAGTAATACCTCCGGGAAGATCCGCAGGTGGGGTGACACCGTCAAATTGAGGGGCAGCCAATATGGCAGCAGCCAAGAATGGCAAAAATACCTAGAAAATTCGAACACAAAACAATTTTAAATGTCTGTTCACTTTGAACTTTGTCGCACTCACAGATTCAAATATGTAGAGAATTGAACACTATATATGCACTAATAATATGCAGCCTCAATCCTACTTGCAGAATTTTTTTGCAAGTTTACTTACCAGACGATTCATAGTTACGCTTGATTGTACTTCTTGAAAACGTTGATGTTTAAAGTCTGAGTTTTGGCAAATGAGTGACGTTTCGCGGAGAAAGTTATCCGCTTATATACCAACAGCAAAATTACAGCTTACTGGTATTACTGGTCATCATCCTCATCCACTTTTAGCATTTGGGTTTAAAATACCTTGTACGCTAAAATAAGATCCTGATCAGCGAGATCAAATTCATGTAACCTGACAAATAATGAACAAGACTCAGCAGAAAGCTGTAACAACTGCTCTTTAAAACCGGGTTTATGCTGCCGATACGATCAATACATAAAATATCATTAGTGTCTTCTTGAGTACCGATGCCAATGCACGAGAAAAATTTGCATTTTGCATTTATAGCAAAAAGTCATTCGTAGCATTGCATTGCATTGCTGCTTTATTCTGGTCCAGCGCATAATAAAAACCCCTTTTCCGTCAACAAATCCCCGACAATCTTGAGCATTAATGTTTCGCAAATTTTTTTGTTTGCAGGATTTTTTTCTAAAAGGAGACTTCCAGGTGCACTGATCTAAAATTGGGTTCAGTGAGTTCATGTTTGCATTTTTCTAAAAATAACATTCTTGAATGCAGCAAATAACCATAATAAAATGTTAATGTAACGTTACATTGGGGAAAATAAATTTTATTGTTTTAAAGCGAAAAAGATTTTACGGCAAAATTCACCAAATATTTTTTCTAGCTTTAAGAACTTGTCATGGTACATTTACAGACGTCACCAAAACAACGAACTTTGTACCTAACAGGTTTTAGATATAAAAATAGTCGGCCAAAACAGTAAAATGAAAAGGCTAATTTTCATAATGGATGAAACAAAAGCATGGAATTTCTTTTGGTGGAAGGAGGTTTTTCTTGTCGAGAAGATATGGCAACGAAAAGAAGTGCCTTCGGCAATGCATGTAAATAATCATGCCCAAGTAAGTACCTAATAAGTAGAATCTCTACTTGTTTTCATCAGTCTTCTTCAGAAAGTAGGCGGACAATATATAGTTACAAGGTACCTTTGCAAAAAGCCTTAGACCTTATGTACCGCTGCTGCGCTGCGGCTTGGTTAAACTTTACCAATTGACAACTGAATGTCAGTTGATGCCTATAAAAAGCAGATTTCATTAGACAGCAGCAGAGAAACAGTTTTCAAAATGAGCGTGTTCACTACATGCACAGTGCATTAAACTATGGCAGTGCAGAGTTCAAAGCATGAAATGATTTTTTTTATTTTGATAATGAACAAAGAAGTGAAGAGCTTGGCTTATAAAACGTTAGTGGGACAGGTTCGTAAAATCTGATACAGCAAAATGAGTTGTCATAAAAATCTCATCGTGCAACATAATGATTGTTTGAAAACCGGAAAAGGTAAAGAGTTTTCTCGAAATAATGTTACCCTCTTTCCCTTTTGACAATGACAACTATTCAGTCCTTGCACAACAACAAAAAGCGACAACATCATCGACTTGTTGAGTTCATAAGCGTGTTTTATACTACTCGTTGGTCAACACTAAGGAATTTTGAGTTTGTTTGTTGTCAAGAAAATTTCAAGCGTTTCTCAGAATTGTATTTGCAAAAACATCAACTTCTCAAGTCCATAAGTATTTTGCAAAATCGTGCCTGATCTAGACCATGAAAACTTTCTTGTCTTGATGCTCAAATGTGTGATAAAAAGCCGTAAAACTTCGAGTGATGTAAAATGATATTTAAGCAAGTCTTTCTTGTTCCTTTAGCCGTTGACATATTGTTGTGGTACAAAGCAATGGGTAGGGTAGTTGGGTATTTCGTTGCTAGCGTCAAGTTTTAAGGCTGCTTTTTATGCAAACCACACTACTAAAATGTGATGCAGGTATGGAGCATCACATTAAGCCCTTCCTTTCTTTGATTTGTTTCAGCAAACTGATAATGATATTCAACGCCTGAATATACATAATATTATATGAAAATATTCTTTTGCAAAAGCAACACCAACCAGATAAAACACCAAGTATAAAATTCTGCATGATCAACAATGAACTTTGCAGCCAGTATTGTTTTACACTTTCAAGTTTTTACCCTCCCGTTGCCCGTGAAACGGAGAGCAGATAAAAACATTTTGCAGATAAATGATGCAATAAGCAATGGCCAAAATGCTATTCTTGTCTGTAGCTGACTGGACGCATAATTTTATAAAGCTTGCACGAGTAAGTTTGACTACAGAGAGCAAAAAATGAACATAAAGCTTCTCGAAGTTTGAACTGTAGACGGGCGTGGTTGGTTTGGTAAAATAAAAGTTCAAGTTGCTTGGCTTGATAAAAAGATACTTTCGGAGGGGTTGAGTATTTGTAGCCACAACAAAAAATATCAACCCGCTTGCTTCTTCTCGCAATGAACATGCTCACTAAAAGATAAATTTTTATATCACGACAGAGTATAATATTAGATTGACGATAATGAATAGTGATGATGATGACTATTATTTGCATGAAGAATTTATCAGCAATCTGAAAAGGGGTTTTTATTAAACCTATCCATCTTTCCACTCAAGGGGGTGGACAAGGCCGCAAAAAATCCTAGCTATCCAGCATCCAGTAAGCTTAAATAATCTCAGCATAATATTGAAAACTGAAATTCGTACGACGCTATGCGTGCTGTAATATTGAATTAGTGGAGAGAATTTTTAAGCTTCTAGCCGAGTGGGTACAACTGGAACTTGTACACAACTCCATACCAACGCATTTTCATACACAATTCTATATCCGTAATAGGGTGATCATTGCAAAAATGGGATACATGTGCTTGTTTGAAGATGCGAAACAGCATTAAAGTTGTAATGTCCGAAGTAGTTCTTGCTCAGACCTGGGAAAAGACTCAGACATGATAACAAACAAAGCTCTATGGCATAATGGTTCCAGTGAAAAGAGTTTGGGTTGCATGTAGTTGAGGTAAAAGACATCCAGCCGTTCGTCAAGGACGAATTCCTATTTTAAAAATCGTTACATGCGCTTAGCTTTCTACTACAGGTCAACCTATTACATCATGATCCCTGAGTAGGTATTACTATAAGATGTTGCCATGAATTCATTAATTTTATTGTCAACAACTTAAAACCTTAAGAAATAACCTGTTTCGCATGGTTGAAATTCAACTTGGTGGATTAAAATTGTCCAGCCAAATCCGAATGAATCTATTATAACAAGTCAGCTCAAAGGAGCAGGGTTTTTTTCTGTGTTCGCACAGTCCCTATCCTCCCTGTACATTTTTGTGTTTATGCTTTCTGCTCTGTTACTTCTCCTGCTCCCTTACTGCTCCTGCTCTCTTGCTACTGCTTTAGCTCTATGTAAAGAACGCATGAAATATGAAATTTTCATACTGGAGTGGACGCAGCATCGAATCTTGGGAACGGTGATAATACTTTTTGCTTAAATCAATATGGATTTCAAAGATTCGGAAGGCGTCAGAAAATTACGAAATGCATTCTAATAGTCCTGCAGGTGCCCGTAAATTACAAAATGTATTCTAATGGTCCTGCAGGTGCCCGTAAATTACAAAATGTATTCCAATGGTCCTGCAGGTGCCCGTAAATTACAAAATGTATTCTATTGGTCCTGAAGGGGCCCGTAAATTATAAAATGTAATTCTCAAGGTCCTGCAATTTCCAGAAAATTGCAGAATGTATTCTGTTGGTCCTGCAGGTGCCCATAAATTACAAAATGTATTCTAAAGGTCCTGCAGGTGCCCGAAAATTACAGAAAGTATTCTAAAGGTCCTGCAGGTGCCCGAAAATTACAGAATGTATTCTACAGGTCCTGCAGGTGCCCGAAAATTACTGAATGCATTTTACAGGTCCTGCAGGTGCCCGAAAATTACAAAATGCTCTTTTAAGGACGGTGGGGTGCTTGCAAATACAGAATTTGTTTGTAGGTAAGTTTCTGTCTGCCAGTCAGTCACAAATACTGAATGCATTCTAAAGGTGCTGCAGATTCCCAAAAATTACTAATGTTGTTCTAACGTCCTAAAGGCTGCTGCAATTCAGTACATGTTACAAGTGCGTGTCCAAAATTGCAGTGAAGGTAAACGTGTTGGCAAAAAATATAAATAACATAAAACTGGATTCATTCATTTCTCTTATTATGTAATTTAATTGTAGTAGTGTATCATATACCTACAACTCCCGAAAGTGGGCGGTCTTATTTTAAACCTTTTATAGTAATTCACGTAGGCCATAAGCAAAATTAAATAAAAAAGTAAAAGTTAATGGGAACGACTCTAAATCGACAAGTCTATCATCTATATACTGAATATTTACGGGCAGATTTTCATTTTCCAAAAGGGAGCATATCATGGGGCATAATGATACAGAAATTCTGTTTCCGGAGTCTTTCTTCCCAAAACAATAAAATAAACAATTAAAATGCTGATTATAATGCTCATATTTACTAACATGAATAAAAAGATCTGTTTCAATCCCAGTACTGTGAAAAAGAGCTTCCAATCCATAGACCTACATTATCAAGATCAGTAAAAAATGCACAAAACTTGTCAAGCCGGAGGGATAAGCCGGTTTTATGTTGCTGCTTCTTCTTTCAAGGCGGTTGCATCATTTTCATGAACTTTTTCTTTTCCAATGAACACAAATGGCTATTTAATACCAAGCAATGCGTGTTCCACGTAAAATCTATCATGATCATTTTGTGGGATGGGTTGATAACAATCGGCATGACTAGATTTCAAATAGTAATGTATCAAATAAGCAACATGTATAAATCAGCGGACATATATACTGGAACTTTCCTGGATGTACGCGTTAAACCATTAACATAATTATAGTGGACAGCAGCATCTCATAAAGCCAAATGCCTCTTTCAAATTTTCATGGGAGGACCAGTGGTTGTACAAGAATACATCAAATGGAAAGATGTTGTACAGAAGCCAAGAATTGAAAAAATAAGATGCATATAAAATGGCTGGAAATCCGGAGAAGATCCTCACTTCACTCTCAGTTTCCGACCGGACAAAACGCTCATTTCCATACAAATTTAGTCTTTACGACTCCCCACCAAATCCATCAACATGCAAACCGTAAGTGTATTCACTTTGCATGCCGTGATTTTTTGAAACCATAATTATCCTTACAGCTCTAACGTATTTATTCTGTACATTCCTTGCAGATCGCAGTTTTTGCTACCATCATGGCTGTTGCCAGTGGTGCCGTCATTGAATCTCACCGTTTGGGAGGTGCTTTCTCCTACTCCACCTCTGAGGGCCATGGTACTACCCTGGTAAGCAGCCCAGTTGTCCATAACGTTGTCAGCCCTGTTGCCACCACCTACACCGTCAACGGAGTTCCAGTTTCCACTGTCAGCAACGTCAACGGTGTCCCAGTTTCTACCGTCAGCAACGTCAATGGAGTTCAAGTTTCCACCATCAGTAACCTCAATGGAGTTCCACTTTCCAGCATCAGCAGCGTCAACGGAGTCCCAGTTTCCAGTCTCAGCACTGTAAACGGAATCCCTCTTTCCACCATCAGCAATGTCAATGGAGTCCCAGTTGTTGCTAGCACCAACAGCCTCGGAAATGTCGCCGTTGTCAGGACCAGTGGAGTACAAAACATTGTTGTCCCATCCACTCATGTTGTTCAAGGACAAACCCCAGCTAACACTGTCAAGACCGTTAACGGAGTTAGCACCATCGGTGTTGTCCCCGTTTCTTCTGTCGTCGTTTAAATAAATTAGCTAACAAATTTTAGGTCTCTTCAAATTTTATTGGATGAACAAACCACCAATTGGTTTTCGAAAATAAAATGCAGTTTAAGAAAAAAACTTACAAAGCATACGTATATATTTATTTGTCAAAACCGAAGCTACAAGCTAAATATTTCATATGAAAATTAGAATTTAAATGCGCATACTATTTCTACCTGGTAAAATTTTTATTGAAACCATTTCTTCTTCTTTTTACCTTCGCCTTTTCGATCACTTTCTAATTTTTGCTTATACTTGTTAATAATCTTTTCCGTTTTATCGATTTTTTCTATGGGTCGTTTGGAAGGTACTTTGGCTTCCCTCCTCTTTCTTTCCACAAGCTTCTTCTTCTTTGATTTTTTAGGTTTCAAACTGTTCCGTGTTATTTTTCCTTTAGCCTTGAAGCTGGGAATTGTCTGAACTCCTTTCTTGGCTACGAGACCAGCAAACTTGGGAGCAATCTCTTCGGTCTCGCCATTCTCTTCATTTTTCTGCACATCTTGCTTCTCCTCATTTTCTACCTTTTTCTTTTTACTACCTTTCTGTTTTTTCTTTCCCTCTTCTGTCTTATCATTGTCATCATTATCCTTCGTATCCGTATCTTCTGCTTTGGGCTTGTTTTGCTTTCCTTGCTTTTTAGACTGAGCTGTTGGATTTTTCTCCTTGCTTTTAAGTGCTCGCTTTTCCTTTGCCTTTAGTGCCATTCGGTTTTCCAGAGAAAATTCAACAATGGGACGACTATTTGGCTTGAAGATGCTAGGATTATTGTTGACCGCTCGGAGGGCCGCAAGTGCATGTTCATACTCTGTAAAATTTACAAAGCCATATCCTTTCGACTTGCCTTTCCCATTCAAGTCAATATCTTTCATGTCCCTCATTATTCTTGCCTGAACAAATAGTAAATTAAAACATATATTAATAATATAACATTATATCAGTATACCTAGCTGAGATTTATTCAATAACAATCAGATTTCAGTTACCTCTGTAATCTTTGCACCGGGGCCGGCGTGCTTAGCAAATAATTTTCTTAGTTTTGTATCAGAAAATGTCGGAGGAAGGTTATGTACGCATAACCTGGTTGGAGAGATAAATATGTTCAAGTTTTTGAGCATTTGCTTCTTAACTTGATGCAGGGACGCACGCTTATTCATATCTGAAACGGACACATCTGCAGCAGCTCCACTACCAGGACGAATAACTGTAAAATAAAATGAAGACCACAATTAGCTTTTTTTTGCATTAACATAATAGAATGCATTCAACATTTTAAACTGAGACACGTACATCCTTCTCTCACAAGAAACAAATTTCTGCTGTCTGCTTTTGGCTTAGTGTCATGCTTCTTTTCCTTCTCCTTCTGACTGCCGTCTTGGAAATCACGAGGTTTTCTTTCTACTTTATCCTTTGATAAAGCAACCGACACATTGATTTGCCGACGACTCAGTTTAAATTCACTTTCATCTTCCGCATACTTATTTAGACACTTATCCGCCGCAGATTTCTCCCTAAATTTTACGAACCCAGTTCCCTTTGGATGTTCAGTTAGAGGGTCTTTGCACAATAACGCATAGTGCAGCTGCCCAAACTTTTCAAAGAACTGCTTTAACTCTTCCTCGGTAGTGTCAAATGATAAATTCCGTATAAATAGTGTTTTTCCTTCCTCCACGTCATTTGACAGCTGCTTTTGACGTTTTGGTCGATGCTTTTCTTCAAATTCAGAATCATCGTCATCTTCATCATCATCTTCTTCATCGTCATTATCACTATCATCTTCAGACTTAAATTTTCGCTTAGTTGTTCGTTTCGATTCCGTTTGTGGCTCTTCCTTAATTTCGTCAACATCCATGGTTTCTTCCTTTAGTTGTTGGTAAGGGTCAAGTATATCAATTTGACTCGACTGATCTTCCATTTCGGATTCCGGCTCATCTTTGATTTCAATCGTCTCGTCACCTTGAGAGTTTGATGCGTCCTCTGCATCGTTCGCTGCATTTCCTCTACTTTTCTCCTCGTCTGTTTGGTACTTGGTTTTAGGTAAAGCCCAATCAATAGCGATAGGTCTCCCTGATGAAGAAACATTTTAATAAATCTATTTAAATACAATATCCCTTTATATTTATGTATTTTTTTTACTGCAGACACTAACCTAAAAATGGTTTTAAATTCAACTCTTTGATTGCTTTCGCTGCTTGAAAAATATTTTGGTACTGGACAAAAGCGCATCCAACCAGTTTTCCATTGGGTTTCTTCAGAATGTTGACATCCTTTACATCCCCAAATTTTTCAAAGTATTCTCGCAGTTTTTCATCTGTAACCTACAAAAAGCAAACGAACATTATATTATACTTATACCTACATTAACACTGACATTATTGTTATATTTCATTTTCAAGACAAGTATACCTTAAATGACAGATTTCTAATAATCAATCTCGACTTCTTCTTAACCGGTTTTGGTCTTGGTTCCTTCACTATTGGAGCAGCTCCTGCCAAAGGTTCCATGTTGGCTGACCTCTGAAATCTGCCACCAAAACGCTCATTTCCAAAAGATGGTCTGCTCTGCTCTTTTCTCGCCTGGGCAAACTTGATATGAATCCGATTACTGCCAATCTTCGTATTCTGCAACGTTTCCAGTGCCTTCGTTGCATCCTGTGAAAGTGCAAAGGTTACATAAGCCACAGTCGTGTCTTCCCGTTGCCGTTTCTTTTCTGAAAGCCAATCCAAGATCAATATCATTCTAAATTCAACGCACATTATTTCACAAACGATCATTAACTACCATAAAGACAGGTCCCATCTTCTTACCATTTCCATCCCTAGGGTACTGAATATAGCACCTCTTCAAGGGTCCAATTTCCCCAAACACCTCCTCAATTTCACGTTTGTGCACTTCCCTCGGAACATTTCCAACAAACAGGGTTCTTGGTTTCTCGTCATCTTCCTCGTTTTCCGTTGCCCCCTTGTTTTCCCCACCACCAAATAACCTATCTCTACCAGGCTTTCTTGCTGACGGCAAAGGATCGCTAATTGCCATAGTTTCGGGAATAACTTAACTGATTAATTACTTAAATCGGTGCTTCCAAGACAACCATGTGGACAAATAGCCGTAAACAAGATGCAGGTGTGCATTGTGCATGTGTGTCTCATCTGCAGGCTGGCTTACCGCCTGTCTTGCTATAAAAACATTACTCAATGCTTTGTGCATGCTTGTGGCTTAGGAACCGAAATCTGTATGGCTTGCCATAAAACTATCAAAATGCTCAAGAAACCGGAAATGACTAAGTTAATAATTAATTGCGTTACGATTACGAGTTTATTATTTAATCTTAATATAAGAAAGGAATGTCAGTTATTAAAGCGCTTCAGTACATTAATGGCTATAAATGCATGTAAACAATTTGATCAATTGTGGTCTGGTCGGTGATGGTAATCGACACGGGGAACGTGACTGTGTCAGTGCCAGTTACTGACGTAGCCGATGCTGTAGTATCATTGGTAACTTCCGGTGTGAGAATTGCATTTGGCGTGGATGCGACATTTGATGCTAATGTGACTTGAGGAATGATTAGGTCGCCGGTAAGGGTGCCGGCGATGACTGTTGCCGTGGTGAATATTCCAGATGAAGTTTCAATTAAAACGGTTTGAGGGGTGTTGGTGGATAAAAATGGCTGGGTGGCGGTTTCGACTTGAAGGTCGGTGTTTGCGATTTGGAAGTTTGAGTTTGTAACTTGAAGGTCAGTGAAGTCGCAGGTTGTGAGTTGAAGGTCAGTGGTTGCGCCTTGAAGGTTGGAGGTTACGGCTTGAAAATCTGTGGTTGCGGCCTGAAAATCTGCGGTTGCGACTTGAAGGTTGGAGGTTGCGGCCTGAAAATCTGTGGTTGCGATTTGAAAGTTGGAGGATGCGGCTTGAAAATCTGTGGTTGCTACTTGGACTTGAAGGTTGGAGGTTGCGGCTTGAAAATCTGTGGTTGTGGCTTGAAAATCTGTGGTTGTGGCTTGAAAATCTGTGGTTGTAGCTTGAAAATCAGTGGTTGCGGCTTGAAAATCTGTGGTTGCGACTTGAGGATCGGTGGTGGCGACTTGAAAGTCTGAGGTTGCTACTTGGACTTGAAGGTTGGAGGTTGCGGCCTGAAAATCTGTAGTTGCGACTTGAAAGTTGGAGGATGCGGCTTGAAAATCTGTGGTTGCTACTTGGACTTGAAGGTTGGAGGTTGTGGCTTGAAAATCTGTGGTTGCAACTTGAAGGTTGGAGGATGCGGCGTGAAGGTCAGAGGTTGTGACTTGAAGGTTCGTGGTTGCGACTTGAGGATCTGTGGTGGCGACTTGAAGGTCGGTGGTGGCGACTTGAGGATCTGTGGTGGCGAGTTGAGGATCTGTGGTGGCATCTTGAAGGTCGGAGTTTGCGACTTGATTGTCGGTTTTTGCGGGTTGAATTTCGGTGGGTAACTTTGCTTTTCTTGACTTGACGCTTGCCTTCTTTTTAATTTCTTTTGTGGGTTTGCTCAGTTTGCTGGCTCCTTCTTCTGGAGATTCATTAAACTCGGTCTCGACCTCTGCGGAGGACGAAGGGTCTGGGTGCATTTTTTTCATGTGCTGTCGTAAATTGTCCTTTCGATTAAACATTTTGAAACACAAACTGCATTGATGATTTTTGATACCCTGATGTATAATGGCGTGACTGTTCAGGTGCTTTCGATGCTTAAAAGCCTTGTCGCAAAATTGACAGGAGAAGCGTCTGGGTACGCCGGCATGATTTTTCTCGTGGTCATTTAAATGGTGAAGTCGCTTAAAGGTCAAGCCACAGAATTTACAGCAGTATGGTCGATCTGTAAACAAATAAGTTGACATTAAAATTGAGATAAAAATTATTGAGAGACAAACCGTTATGAATAGGTATGCATACAAACTTACCGTTACTGTGAGTAATTTCATGATAAACCAACCCTCTTGGATCACTAAACGATTTCCCACAGCCTTCTTTAGTGCAGAAGTACGGTTTTTCACCGGTATGCGTCCTTAGGTGCAACCTGATGTGGTCATGGCGAATAAACTTCTTTTCACAAACGTTGCAGCGAAATATAAACTGTCCACTGTTTAGAGCTACTTTTAGAGTATATTTTTTGTATCTTTGGTCATCATCACTGGTACTAGACTCGTCTTTGGTGTTATCACTTGGCTGCTCTTCCGTTTCCATTTCACCGTGCATGTCCTCAAAAGTCAAAATACTAACCAGTGGATGTTCTTTGGCATAATGCTCCTTCATATCAGACGTTGATGAGAAACCACTTTCCCCACAAAACTTGCATTTTACTTGTTCCGGGGGCAGAGTATCCCCTTCATCTTCGGCATTCCCATCTCTTTCAGTATCCATTGCTTGGGTCTCTATCATATCATCATGCAACTTCAAATGCGTTTCAAACTGATCCATTTCCTTAAACTCCAAGTCACAAAAGGGGCAACAGTATGGGTACGAGTCAGTTGCTGATGATACACCGTCCCCATTCTTAGCACCAGACGCCAAACGCCCCTGACGACGCGAAGATTTTCGCTGACGTGGCTTGCTCCTACGCACCCTCGATTTTTTGTGATTACAGGTCACCTCTATTCCCAGGGCAAGGGATTTGGCACACTGATCGCAGCTTTTGGTTGATGCAGAATCTTTAGATGGCTTCTTTTTAGCTTTCCCCTTGCGTCTTTTTCTGGGTTTTCCTTCAGTCTCTTCTTTTGGTGTCTTATTACGAACACGTTTTCGTTTGGTTTTGGTTGTTTCTGTTTCTGTTTGTGTTTTCTTTGATGAACGTGATGACTTGCCACTCGCTTTCATCCTTCTTTTAACTTTCTTTGATACTAATTGCTCCTGTATACTGCTTCCCTTTTTAGTTAAATTTGTAAAATCCACAACCGCATTGTAAGCAAATTCCAGCAATTTCCCACATTTTCCGCATAAAATAAAGTCTTCAACTGGTTTAATGGCATTGAAAGTTATTACTGAAATTGCCGTTGGCAGACTCACTGGCGCAGTCTCATTTCCATTACTTTTATTTTTATTTTTGTTTACCTGGTCGACATAACCAGAAAGATAACGTGACAATGTTTGGCAAATTTCAGGACGACGAAATATCTTGGAAACTTTGCTGGATTCCTGGAATATAACTGAGTTGCAATTCATACAAAACTCGAAATTCTTGGAGCTCTCTGAAATTTCACCAGTAAGCTCCAATGCAACTATAAAAGATTCTTCCAAATCTTCCTCCTCAGCACCCATCTCTTTAGTTTTGCGGTGTTGCAAACCTCGCTTTTAAACTTGATTTGGTGATAATATAGATAGTTTTATTAACCTGCTATCTTGTACCATTTCTGTTAGTTAATATCTCGCTAAATTATAAAGCGAATTATTATCTTTCAAACAGGTTGTAATGCTAATTGCTTAAAGCAACATCTGGTTCTTCTAAAGCTGCAACCTGCACAGTATAGAGATTTACAATAAGCCAAGTACGTAGCAGAGTCGAGGTGAATGAGAAAAGTACCGTGGGAATAATGTAAAGGAAGAAATCTGCGTTACTTCCTATTTTTGAGTCAAAGGAGAAAGATATATCGATTTTTGGACGTGTGCTTACTTATGGAAGATCGCAATGAAGATCGCATAAAGTACTTAGGTACTAGTGGAGAAAGGTAGTTAGGAGTTAGGAAAAGATGCAAAAAATCTGTTCATTTCAATATGCCCTGTCACTGGTACAGTCATTGCATTTGATCGGTTCGGAAATCTCGTGAGGTCTCGTGTCAAATCACAGAAATGAGAATATGGAAAAGAACTATCATGATGAGATGATGATGATATGATAGGATATAATATATGCCACTTGCACTATAGCCTACTATATACATGTTAAACTGAAGACAATATAATGCATTGTTATGGTTGTAATTAGCCAACTTTTATTTCTATTTCTATCAATTTTGAATTGGACTGGTCTTTTATTGAGTTCATAACAAATAATAAAACATCCAAACAAAACAAGTCAGGTAGCAGATCTCTTTGGTACAAAAAATAATCCCCAAGGTTATAGTTGTGACATAAAACAAACATGTAAGCACTATTCTCAATAATAATTGAAAAGGCTGTGATGGGGTTCAAAGTAGGATTTTGTGGTTTGAATACGATCTATACTACATGCTGTTTAACGGGAAATAAATGCCCACTTTTAATGACGAAGCTCCTTGGAAACGTCCGCCAAATTGTTGTACGTCAAGTTTACGGCATCCATGTAAGATTTACAATGGTACGGAATGTTGTGTTTCTTGGCCAATGCAATGACACGGTCCCGAATTAGGGGATGTCTGAATTGGGGCATTGTGGGGAACAAGTGGTGTTCAATTTGGTAGTTCAGATAGGCCATCCACCAGTCACACCACCAAGATGGCTGAATGTCCATTGTGTGACTCAGGGCGTATTCCACCCAGTGAAGGGGTCCCTCAGTAACGGGCAAATGTGTATGAGACAGCGAAAAGTTTCCAAAGATGTACATGCTAGCAAGCCAAACAGAGATCATGTAGTTCCAAAATCCAATCTGGTATCCCAGGGTGTAGTGCAATCCCATGAATAGGAGTTGAATGTATGTTCCCTTTTGAATTACGTATCTTGGGTGAAGGTACGTTTTCCACATGGTTGCCACAAGCAATGTGTCAATTGCCAAGAACAAGATGGATTGGTTCTGTACAAAGAAGCCTTTTCCATCCCTTTTGGGGTTCTTGACAACTTTTGCGTTGAAAGCAATGAGAGGCATGGTTTCTAGATCCACGTCATGTTTCAGACGCTGAGGCATGGCGTGATGACGGTTGTGTTGACTTGACCACCAAGATGAGGACATGCCACAACCAACTCCGTATATAATGGCTTGCAACAAACGGTCGAAGTTGGGATATCCGGTTAGCGAGTGGTGTCCGCCTTCGTGCATTAACCAACCGCTGCGACCCTGGAACATGGCAAAGCTGAGAATGCCAAGAACGGTAAGGACTGGACTTTTCAAGGATATCAGGTATATTCCCAAAGTAGCTAATACGACAAGTTCCGTTACTCTGTAGACAACGTGAAGTGGGCTGGGCTTGAAGTAGCCTTGTGCTTCCAGTTCGTCATGTAGCTTTTGAAAGTCTCGGGTTAGCGCTTGGTGACGCTCCACAATTTGAGGTTCAAGTCCCACTGGAAATCAGATAATCATTTACATTTACTACATGATATGGTCAATGGTTATTCGATTTGTTGTCATGGTATTATATTTAGATATGTATTTTTCGTACGCTCATGGATTTCCGCAGGTCTTTTCTTTAGAGAGCTCATAATGACATTGACTTTCTTTGCGGAACGCTGATGAAACTCTTGAATTGCAAGGGTAGCATCCTCCCCACCCTTTGTGTAGAATTCAATGATTCGCCCTCCAGGATGTCGTCGCACCCAATCGGTGACATCGTAAAAGTAACCGTTGTACAAAACCTCCTTCTTTACTTTTTGCTCATCCTCACCTCCCGACAAAGCAGTGGCGGCCTTGTTGGTATTCTTTAGCTTTTGCTCGGCTTGTGGAGCCATGGCTGCTACTGGAAAATGCTTTCAAAACCTGTCCAGAGTAAAATAGAAAATGCAGAACTTAAGTAATTGGTCCTATTTCAAGAAGTTTCCAATCTTTGTCGGCATAATTCATTTCACACCTATATTCACTAGTGACTAGTACTATACCTATCTAGAATGCAAAATGCAAACGTAAACGTATACACGTGTGGAAACCTCCAAAATCACGAAATCACAAATTGATGCTGATAACAATCATTGGTCATTAGTCATTATTTAACCATTATGGTTCATAGTTCAGTGTAAATAAAAGTTCTATAAATTCTTAAATCATGATAATAACAATCTAAAGTTAGATCCTGTAAAACACAGGTTAAATTCTAAGCTTGCTCATAACGCAAATACGCATCGCTACAATTCTCAAGCCTTCAAGTATGAGTAACTGGAATTCAGTTACTGGATTGGTACTTGATACGCATACGTGACCTGAAAGGATTAAATGATTTTTATGCAGAATCACGCGATCAGTTTCGTGGTTTGCGCGTACTTGTTAAAATTGATTTTTACCGGGTTTACCTATATCACGAATTCATGTTGATGCAATACAATTACGATCATTTCTCATGATCATATTATTATTCTAGGGTTTAAAGTAATTCTGACAATGCTTAAACTTAAAATTTTCTCACGTTTAAGACTCCTTATGATTCTTTAGAGTTTTCCTTCATAAACATTAGCTGTAAATGGAAACAATAGTATAGTTAGTATAGTAATTTACCCTTTCTTTTTCGCTATTCGGAAAAGCGCACATAAATAGCGCTTAATTGCCTGTGTTTAAGCTTTAAAAATAAACTGTGATCCTGTGACGTATTCAAAATTGCCGTAGAAACAGATTTAGTTGTAAATATGGCCCGAATAAACATAAAAAACCGGCTTCAGTGTATTATCATGTGTATGCTTTATGTTATGCTTACTAGTGCTTGTATTCAGAGTATTGTTGAAGGGGGTGTTTTAACACAATAAATGTGAAATGCATCCTCAACCCTTATTTCAGCCGGCCTTTTGACAAGCATTGTATTAGCTTAGAATATATTATGCAATAGTGTTAGTGCATCTGGGGTTTTCACACAAAATCTTAGCCCTATACCTTTACCCCCAGCAAAAATGAATTCTTTGTTTTTGCGCTATACACTTGTAATTTGCAATTGGTAAGCATGTAACCGACCTTTCAATAGTTTCAAAGTCCAAAGTCCCGGGGTGTTAATTAACAAAGGTTGCCAACGGTTTCAACAATTTTTAATTTTGATTTTGCAACTTGTCCCACGTCACCTTACCAGCCGAGAAAGCATCTCGTGTTCTTTTGAATCTGTGAATATCACACCACCACGAGTTTCGTGTCAAAGAATTTCTAGTTCATGAACAAGTACTATGAAGTACATACTATGGAGTCACCAAGATGAGCTTTAGCACTAGCACACACGTTCAGGACGTGATTACTGAGAACGCTGACAGCTCTTCTTTTTACTGTCTGATAGAAGCAGCAGACCAAGGCAAAGTGAATGGCTGGAATACTAAATCTTGATAAAATGCCTGGAAAAATGAAATGCCATTGGGCCAACCAGATAAAAAATGAACTTGTCTACTACATAATGTATAATACAAAAGATGTAGTGCAGGTTTTGACTTTTTGCACGGAAAGATACACCCGTTCAATATTCCGGTGCTTGGTTATTTAATAGAGCTTCGTTCCATAGTCCATCCATATTATTTCATACATTTATTTAAACTAAAGGCAATATTCATGAAAAAGTTTTGAGTTCGGGTTTCTGTGCTGAGTTCATACTGATTTAGCCAGTAGTGGGGTATTAATATACGAAGAAGCATTGCTAAATTATGGCTCTTTCTGAAAATGATATATTACCTGTTCCACTTTCATGCAGTTTATATTCGCCTTTGTGACTGCCTTTTCAATATCCTAATTGCCTTCATGCGCACGCTCGCATGACTATATGTCTTTGTGATATTAATATAATCATACTAAATAAACGGAAATGCCTTCTACTGTAGAAAAGAAAAACTAGGTACTAGCACTAATCGATAAGAACACACACATTTATCTCTGCTTAGTCTAGTATAGCACATTTTATAAAATCGCAACCATTTTTATGACTAATTGTTACTTATCACTTGGAATCGAATGCAAACTGCAAATTTCTTCATGAAGACATAACCCAGCCGACTCTTTATCTTTTTTTGCACTTGCTCAAACATACTAATAATTAAAAATGGATTAAAAACGGTTAATTTGAAGGTTTAAAGCATTCATCGGTAATACTCATTAGGTATGTTACATTTTACTATTCTATCATCTCTGCAACTATTCCCGTACAGTGTACATTGACATTGCTAAATTATAGTTGCATGAAAGGTTACATTCAGATGACATAATCCATTCACTCATTTTATGAATGGATGATCCATGAATTTAAGAAAAGAGAAAGATAACTTTGAACAGTTTCAATCGATCTACCTGGTCCATGCATTTTTCAGTACAACGTTTTTATTCATGCTATGTCTCATGGTTCTGTTTAAAGTACACAGTACAGTGACATCTTGACTTTTAGAATATCTTCATATTATAAGCTCACATAATCAGTTATCTGTAAATATATCTTTTCAAATTTGGTTTTTCGTCAAGATGGAATTGCAACATTTTAAATGCGATATTTGGCAAGTGCAAAGTCATTATAAGCTGGACAAATGGTTTCTTATGCGTTTACATTTTACTTTCGTCACGGTTACTGTTTGGACAAGAACATTTTAATATAATTTAGCTTATTGGAATGTCAAATGCACTCCAATTTATTCACACATATGAACTAATTAAAGGAAGAGCAACAAAATTAAGGAATAAGTTACAAACAATACGTAAAAAATAGTTACATGCATGAACCACATTCATGACTTGCAGATGCATAAAACTATACCAATAATATATCGAAAATTGGAGTGAATAAGTGTGTCATTTTACGCAATTACTAAAATACATTTCTGGTGGTAAAAATTTCAGTAGTTGATTGATAATATGACGTCATCTCTTTCGTCTGGCCATCAATCAAACTTAAAGAGTTCAATCAAATTCCTAAGTAGCAGAAGAAAAGACCTTTGGAATTTTGCCTACTGCATTAGCATATTAAATGCTATAAATCTTCCCACAATATTCCAACCTGTTATCACTTCAAAAAATCATCCGGCTATCCTAACTTACCGTACTCTAAAACTCCAAATGCTGCTGCAATGGTCAGAACCTCAAGTGTGGTGGAATAATATTATGTATAACACTATTTGATTTATCTTTATCATTTACAATATGAATGCCTACAAGAGAAAGCCACGAAATTTAATTTGCCCATTTATCCAGCCATCCTTATCTTTAAACGAGCAAGTGATAGTAATCAAATTCCAAAGAGCAAGATTTTGACTTCGCGTTCACAACCTATTATAAAACTACGTCTTGCATGCATATTATGGGATTGAACCAGAAACCAACTTGGAAACCGTTGCGGCTTCAATTTGCCTGCCACGTCTAGACTATTTTGTACTTCAAGCGTCAGAGAAGTTCAAATGCAAAAATCCTGCGTAAAACCAAGATTTAATTTAGTACATTGCCATGTAGTACAAAAACTATAACTAGAAAACGCATTCTTAATTCATGCCTTTCCACATGGAGCATATATCTGAAGAAATTAACTGTACCCAAAGAGACGGAACTCCAAGAACCCAATTTAAATGCTTCCACTTCACATCCCCTCATATAATCGTTTAATTAATCATCTCTCGGCATAATTATCTGTCTAATCTGATGTCACAGATCTTAGCGGACTCCTCAAGGACTGATAAACATAAAGAGTGATCGACAATACATTCAAATTCTTTTCAGATACCTACGTAATGCAATGCACATTTGAAATGGTATTGTACTGGAAAATCCATGAAAATTGGACACGTATTGTGGTCCTATTATAATGTACTAACATGTGAAATATTATAAAAAATGGATGTTACATGCTTATTATGTTTATGAACGAAATCCAAAGAAGAAAAGTTTTTCTACGAATTTTTAAAATGATTTGGTATATTTTATTTGCATGCTCAATCCAGTTTTATGCATATTTTAAACCGCAATAATATAATAGAGAAAATTATCCTCAAGCAACGACTCCCAAAATATTGTGTGAAAACAACAAAACTACTTAGAGTAATGACAAAAAGGAAAATGAAGTAGAAAATGGAATAATTAATGGACCCACAAATTGAAGGTAAATAAATGCTTTGCGAAAGATTTGTTGTTAGAAATAAACAATTTGGCATCTTTTATTTTTGTGCTTTTTGTTTTTATAAAAAAATAAAAATCTGAAGATTCAACGAAGAATCAGTTTAAAATATTTCAAATTGACTTAATAAGAGGAGTATCCCCCAGAGGAATATCCGGAAGGCTGGTAGTTTTGAACCTGTGGGCTTTGATGCGAGTATCCTGATGCTGGTTGGTAGCTCTGACTGTTACCTCCATATCCATTGTTTGAGGATGTGGCGTCTATAAGGGAATCAAGTAAATTTAGTAATCATGCTAGTAGTTGTTTAAAGTTCATTGCTATGGAAACGAAAAAAGTGATTATTGTAGGGTCTTACAAGTGACAGATTGACCGTTGTAGTTAACACTGGGTGGCTGGAAGTTGAGACTTGGTGCAGCATACGTCACTGGGGCAGCTTGATACGTGGCTCCTGGAGCTGTGTAGGTGACGGGATTTGAGTAACCATAGTTGTTATTGGGAACAGTGTGGACCGGAGGGGATCCAGCAGGGGACATGGGGATGGTATGACCATAATTGGAACCTCCGTATGAATTGGGAGCAGCAGAGGCGACTGCAAAAAGGGCACAGACTGCAACAAACTGAAAACGGAAAATGATAAAATATGAAAACTTGAATACAAAAATATATTTTATTTTAAAAATCGGTTTTTAGGTTTCCATGATAACTTACAGCCTTCATGGTGCTGGTTTTCTAGAAAGTTTCGGGAATTTCTTCTGGGAATAGTTGTTTTTAAGAGTGTGAACAAGAGATAGAACTGAACTGAATTAGCAGAGCTTCCGAGTTGCTTTTTATATGAAAAATGAAACTGAAAAAAAGCATTCTATGCAGGGCCAGGGTTACTCGTGTCATTTGGTTGGATCTTCTTTATAAGCCATAACAAGGTAAAGGTCATGTAAATAGTGCTGGAATTCAGTCACATAAACGTATAAACAAGTACCTATCGCTTGGGATTGAAAAGCCTATGACCTCAACTTTGAATGAATGCATGTAGTAATGGCTTTGAAACAGCAGGATAATAAGTGTAATTACTTCAGTTCTGGCGGAAGTAGCAGGAAGGAGATTATTGGTATTGTTCGTTTGTAGACAAGGTGGCGGTCCAACTTTTAAAAATAAACATACTACACGTCATAACATGTTGAATACAATTGCAGCTTGAAAACTGATTTAAAAAAGATGATGTAGTTCAGATTGTCATACAGTAACTAAATTCCTTTACTAAGGCCAAGTTGCACTGCGTACCATCCGCATCCGACATGACATTACTTACACAGTAGCGTAGTATCAGTCCGGTGGGCGGTGAGTTCATTTTGTGTTTTAGGTACTGGAATGAACCCAGTAACCTTCTGATTAAAGAAAGGTCGCAAATACCTTGATTGTGGCATGTTTTTTTGTATTCAAAGGGTCTTAAGGAATAGGTAAGTCTTCTTGTACCTTACTGGGTTACTGGCATACTCAGTGGGCTATGTGGGATGAAGGACTTTGCTTTCATTTTCAGTTGCCTTGAAAAGGAATGCAAATCAATACAACCAATCCAAAAACATCAACAAGTCTACAATGCCAAACGTAAATCGTAAACGGAAATGCAGTTTTTGTTTTTCTTACAAAATAATGCGATTCTCAAAAAAATTTCCATTTTTACCTTCTTCAATCTTGTATAATTCAATTCAGTGCACCAGCCTACCGAACACACATTTTGTAAATATCAAACACACTGTGAGCGCTTTCGTCTCATATCATGAAGTACTATCACTCACAGAATCAAGGTTTCCGTATTTCGAAGATGATTATCCAAATATTTAATGGATAATAATAAACGTATTTTCTTTTTTAGCAATAAAATAAAATAATTTTATGAAAAATTATATTCTCTTGTTATATGTAGTTTATCGGACTGTAGTATGCTGATTATGTAGTTTGTGTTCAATGAATTAGTATGAGAATTGTAATGCAGAAATTTTGAAGTATCGTAGAAACACGAATTTTAAAAATACGCAAATACGCCTCCTATAAATCTGTGAAAATGGTTTGATTTTGGTTTTTCTGGAACTTGAGCATGGAGAATAAATTAAAGTGCAGCATAAAGGAATACATAGAATTTTTTCCATATAATATATCATATCACATATCAACTTGAATGATTTTTAATTTAAATTAATATGGATTTCTTTTGAAACATATAATTAATCTGGTTCATTTTTAAATACCATACAATTCTATTTCAGCTCAACATGTCATGGATATTGAAGTTTAACCTAGATTTTAATCTTTTGGCTTCATATTTTTTATAATAGCATGTACTATGACTAAAAACTTTAAATTCTACATAAATTAGAGAACCATTACTAGAACACATTGTTAACATGTAGATTGCTACTATTTTTTATCACAATCATAATAGTACTCATGGTCGATAGAATTATCTAATATCTCAAAATCAGCACTTTTTCCTTCAGGGAAATCAGGAAGTGGTGGTGAATTCTCGGGTGGAGGATCAGAATTTATCAATGGAGGATGTTGGGAATATGCGGGTGCCTGTGGTTGCTGGTGTTCGTGCTCATGATGATGATGTTGATGCTGAATATTATGCTGATGATATGTGGGTGGATTTTGTGGATACATGGGCTGAGCTTGGGAATAATTCGGTGGAGGAAGGGAAATTACTGGTGGATGTTGGTGAACAAAATATGTAGGAGGTGGTGGAGGTGGTTGAGGATACATAGGTGGAGGGGGTAAATATATTGGGGGAGGTTGAGAAAATGTTGGCGGTGGCATGGAGAATGATGGCGGAGGAATTGAGTAAGATGGTTGCACATGCGAATATGACGCCTGCGGTTGACTTAAGGATGGAGGTGGTGGTTGTGAGTAAGCTTGTGCAGGTGGTGGAGCTGGTGGCGCCGCGTAAATCTGTTGGGGTGGGGCTGAGGCTGCCGGCATCATAATAGGCATCACCACAACCGGTGACTGATACGGTGGCGGGGCTACAGGAGGAGCAGGAGTAGTTGTACTTGTCGTTGTAGTTGTTGACCATGGGTAGCGCCCCCAACCGTTCAATTCTGCATTCTCACTTAATTGTTGGTACATTTCACTGAGCTGAGTACCTGTAGACCGGAAATATTTTGACAATACTGACACCACATCAACAAAAGTGGCGTTGTCATTATTTTGCGTTTGAGATGGAGTTGGTGGGGCTTGTGTGGTGGTTGGAAGTGGAGTTACTGTTGGAGTGGGAGTTGTGATGGTGTACGGATTGGAAGAGGACGGCTGGATAGATGAAGACGAAGTGTCCATGGGCGATGGATGTATCATTTGCAGTTGGATTCCTTGATGAGATGGAGCATAGCTTCGGGCACTTGGGCTTGCTGATGACGATGAGGATTGAACCACAAGTTGATACTGTGTTTCCGTTGGCGCTGGGACAATATTAGGTTGAGGTGGTTGAGCCACTACTTGATAAGTAAATGACTGAACCGGAGCGGATGGCAGTGGAGTGGTTGGTGCGTTTGGTAATGGCAATGGCTGGGACACAAGTTGATATTGGTGTGCTTGCACTGGAGCAGCGTAACTCGGGTGCATATTCGATGATGATATTTTAAGCTGGTCTCCATAATTTGGGTATGAAGATGGAGGTGGGTTTGATGGTCGGTACTGTACCTGTGACACTGATGATGGCATTACCCTAGTTGCACTTGGGTTTGGGTTTCCGTAAATCATTTGAGGAGGATTGAAAGAAATGGAAGGAGGCACAAAACCGACTGGGCGTTGTGCAGGCATTGGATTCTGAGACACAAAATACTGTTGTGAGTTCTGAGAAGTGAATACAGGGTTGAACTGTCGACGGTTATTAATTTTTGTAGAGTTTGAAGTAGAATTTTTAACAATGGGTTTCCATGGAGTCTGATCCAATTGGGGCTTTGTAGCTGCGTTAACCACCACCGTTGCTACCAGCACAACGCAGAGAGATAATCGTGAGACCTATAAAGGAACGAAAAAAAACTTGTAATAAAACTCGATAGCTCACTCAACAATATTTTTTTTAAAATTTACTTTTGTTGCCAACATACCATGTTGAATGATATTTGGAACCACATCTTTCAGGTTCCGGTTTCCGTGTATTTTAAAGCACGATTCGGAAAAAAATTTAAATCACAGAAATGCATTTACTCTAGGAAGTTGCAACTCTTTCCGGTACGCTCTTCTTGCGTCCAGATTAAAACTGAACACATAATATTTTGATAAGTTTTTACAGGTAAATTCAGGTATTCTCATGACAGTAGGACCTAACATTTTACAAAAAGTAGTTTGCCTTGAAGCCCTTGAACTCAAGAATAGCTTTGTTGGATAACATGCAGTATAATGTAATTATGCACCTCGGTTCTTCAGTATGTAAGATTTCCTTTGAGCATACATGCAAACCATCTCATCTTTACATCTTTTGTTGGTACCTGCAGGCATTCACAACCTTCCATTTACAAGTCCACATTTAGACTAAAGACTGGTGTGCACTGGAGACGGCGAAGGACTGTTCTACTCTTGTGTTGCAAGATCTTGTGCCTGCGTACCTGTCAAGCTGGTTGACATTGCCTGAATGTAAAAAAAACTTTCACTTTCTTTTCTTCAATGACGCATTCATTTAGTCTGGAAATGGCAATGGTCAGTCAGCAATATCGTTTACTGTCATTTTGCTTCATGGGCTAGCAGGGATTTGGAGTTTCATAAGAATAAGAAACCTTTCTCATATTCAAAGTCCTTCAAATGTGCCTTGACATATGTCTCTAATAAAACATTCATATTTAATAATGCAATGGCAAAATCAGTGATACTGTACTCACAGAAAAGCTCACACGACAGCGTTAACAGATAACGGAAGCCATAGCTTTTACCCTTGTGTCATGCTATTGTCATCCCGGTTAGTTGTGGCCACCCGCGCCCTTATGTGCAAATTTTCTTCATGTTTACTGAAATCGTTAATGAAGACAACAAGGCAAAGATGATCGTAACATAGCTTAAATGTAATACGCTTCGGGGAAAATGGAGTATTATGCATGTCATTGTGTTACGAAAAGTTCTCCGGTGGTCCTATTCCCTTTTAAGACCTAGGATAAACGTAAGTGTAAACCTACAAGCCTTAGCCTGAGTGTTCTGGAAATTTGCTTTTATATAAAAGCCACTGAACATAGCAAAGGGAACCACATTTTTATCCGCCTAACGCAAGAGATAACAACAATTTGTACTATCTTCCAGTTTGGTTCACATACTGCCTTTATCATGAATCCAGTGAGTTTCTAAAAACATCCATGTAATTAAAGTTAATTTCTTAACCGGGTATTAGGAACATTAAAACTATGTGTTTATTTTCTGTTGTCTCTACAGATTGTTTTAGTTTGTTTCCTGGCAACTGCTGCCATTGCTGTTCCCCAGGGATACGGAGGATCAACCTATGGAGGATCCTCTTATCAATCCCAGCCGTCAACTTCTCAAGCCTATTCTGGTCCCAGTCAGAATTATCAAAGCCAACCCGTTTCATACCATAGTAAGCCAATTTGCTAACTTGCTCAAAATCAATTCCTGACACCAAAGGCCCAACTTAATTGTGCAAATCTGTTTTTCTCATGTAGCCCCATCCATCACCTTCAACCCTCCTCAAATCCAGTACTCCCAGCCATCCATCACCTACTCCACGCCTAGCCACGTTCCATACGGCATGCCTGCTCAGGGAGGTTCCTATGGAGGTGGATCCAGCTACAACAATCAACAGCCCCTTGTTCTCGGCTACCAGCAAACCGGAAGCTATGGCGGTTCCAGCTACGGCATGAGACGAAGGCGATAAATGAATAGATCATTGTGGCCATCATGAGACCCATTTTACAATTCGTGCAATCCCAATCCCACCCTAATTACTCTTAAACTACATTATTAAATGTGCTGAATTACTAAAACGTGCTATAAACAAATAAATTTAAAGATTTTATTTTTTATAATCAAATTGAAATGCTTTACGGGAGTCGTTTGTCATAATATTATTATATCATGTATGTACATCAAATTCAGACATCATAAGTTTCCGTGCCCTTCTAAATTCAACTAGGCGTCATTTTTGCAGGTTACTAAAAACAAAGTGATCATGATAACCTTTCATTAAGCGGAAACAGTCTTGCGAATGCATAGATGCTCACCATGATTTTTTGCTAAGATCGATCCCTTCGTTCTTGCTTGGCACCCAACCCGGCAATATTAAAGGAAACATGTGTTTTTTGTTTGCAAACGGAGCAGTTCTGTCTGTCAATCGCTTTACAAAATTCTGCTCTCATGTTTTACATTCATGTCCACCGGTGAAATTTCCAGTTGACATTAATCAAGTTAGAATCACAATTAAAATTTGTTAATCTGGAGAAACCATGCATGAACGAAACATTTACAAAATACCTCACAATTTCGGGGAACTGGCAAAAAAGCACACGTTTTTAGCACCGTTTCTGTCACTGGTAAGTGTGAACATTTCAGACAAACAAGTGCTTTAACGGACGTTTGAAATCCGGGTTGACAGTAAATAACATGCAAGCAGTGGCAAATAGAGATAGTTCAGTTAATTGTGGTGGGTTTCTTTCATAATTGCAGAATGCGAATGGTGTGGCTAAAATTAACTTTAAGGATCAGGCAGCCTTGCGAGCCCTGACCAAGGCCCTACTTCTGGAGGATTTTCAGTTGAGTGTGGAAATTCCAGAGGATGTGCTTGTTCCAACAGTGCCACTTCGCTTGAACTACATTTTGTGGTTGGAAGACATGCTGTCGTATAACCAAGGGTTTGGAAAGGCAGGAAGTCAAATTTGCGGAATTGACGTCGGTAAATGCAGTTTGTAAAACCATTTTGATGTATTCTAAAATAGCAGCTTTAATCAGTTTATTTTTTTGTTACCTGTGTAGGTACTGGTGCGACTGCAATCTACGCCCTGTTGGCAGCCAAGAAAAATCAATGGAGGATGATAGGAACTGAAATTGATCCGGAATCTGTAATGATTGCCCGTTCTAATGTCAAGCGTAACGGATTGGATTCGTTTATACAAAGTAAAGTCCTTTACAACATTTACTTTGTTAACTGACTAACATAAAATAGTACTATCTAAAGATTTATAAATCTTATGCATTTTGTTATTTTTCAGTTAAGCTTGTGAAAGAGTCAGTTTTGAATGAAGTGTTGGCAGTTTCTGAACCGAATCAGTACGAGTTCACCATGTGTAATCCACCTTTCTTTGGAAATGAAGATGAGGCGGATTCAGTACAAAAGTCAAGAAAGGATGATAGACCGGAACCGTCTGGAGCAAAAACTGGCACCAAAGGGGAGCTAATTGTTTCCGGGGGTGAATACGAGTTTGTGTCCAAAATGATAACTGATTCAAAGGCTCGTCCGACCTCGGTCAAGTGAGTAAATCAAGATGAATGCATAATATGCACAAAGTGAATAAAAATTCATTATTCTTGCATCTATTATGTACTTTTTCAGGATATTTACCAGTATGATTGGAATCAAAAGGCATGTCAAGGATCTCATTTCAAAGTTAAAGGCTGAAGGGATAACTAATTTTACCGTTACGGAATTTCAACAAGGGAAAACAATGCGATGGGGTCTAGCGTGGTCTTTTGATCCTGAAGTTCAACTTGTTCCAAAAGCGCACGTTTCTCATGTTTTCCAGAACTTACCCGGTTGTTTAAACTTTGAAAATTATATTTTTTCTCTTCTGGAAAATCTAAAGTTTAAAACCCTCCAATGGATTCCTGTGCCATTTGGTAGTGATGACGACGCTAGTCAGAGTTTGCATTTTACTGCCATTGAAAACACTTGGACGGGTCAACGACGTAAAAGGAGAGAGATGGAAAGACTAAAAAACCTCGAAAAGGAAGCTAACAAGAGCGAGCAGCCCCCCAAAAAAGTTGCAAGAGTTGAACCTCCTCATGGCGTACAGTTCATGGACTGTGTGGACACAGGATCTGCCACTCAATCTTCTAGTAGTTCCGTGGAAATTTTACTGGATGGTGAAATCGATATCATTCGCCAGGGGCCACGAGCTAATGTTTTAATGAGATTGCTAGGGGGTACTTTAGGAAAGGATGGTCTCAATCAGATTATGACTTACTTAAAAAATAGTTACAATCGGGATGCTAACAATCCTGCCACAGAATTGCACCAGTTGTTAAAATGCGAACAAAGAGAATAAAAGGAAATGTTTCCATTTTTGAAATGAAATGTGCACATGTGGTAATTATGTTGCATAGCAATGTTACCATATTTTAAACTAGCGCTGTATTCGCCAGCCTTCTAAGATGGCTGAACGTTGGGAAAAATAAGGTTCAAGTACTTCAAGTTCATTTTTAGTGACTAAATATGGCATAATTTTGGATTATTGGGCAAGAGTATTTGCTGAGGTGAGTAATAGCATGTTGATAATGTAACTTGTAAGTACTCAGTAGTAATGTTGTAGAGTGTTGCAAAAAGTAAATAGGTTGTTTTTGAGTGTGAATTAATTGCTAGGCATATCCAAAATTCAAATGCATTTTCTTTCAACATCATGATCAGGCAAAGAAATGTGTGCCTACACAAACAATCCGTAGCCATAGTATATCCGTCCCAGCAAAAAAATATTTCGTAAGTCAAGTTTTATAAGCCTGACGAGAGCAAGAAGTATATTATACGCACATGTTTTATCATGTTCCATATATGGAGGTGACAATCTTTCTGGCAAAATTCGTTTCGCTTAAAGAGATCTTTTATCACGACGGCCCCATCTTTTTCATTTCATGTCTACAGTAATATTTAAAACCATATTATCTGGATACGTACACCATTCCCACACAACAATCAGCTACAGTTAAAGAACAAATCCTTTTCTTTTAAATAATAATATTATGCATAATGAGTGTGTGTGCACATGTTCTTCTTGACTTATTAATTGATATTTATAATTTATGCATGATTGCTGTGATGTTTATAGTACGAATCTTAAACTCCCTCGCATGCTTTGTTCAACGCTTTATAACACCTGCTGCTTCTGTCTGTCAAATAAAAAGCAAAGATAATATGACGTAAGAGTGTTTGCTTTACTGATTGCAGGCATTTTTGCGTGTCATTAAGGCAAATTGTCTAGTCTTTGTACGCCTTAAGGGAATCTTGAAAAAGCTTCGTCGTGTATAGGTCTACGTATGTGGGTTTTGGAAATAGGATACACGAGCAGATATTTCGCTTTCGCTGCAACAGATTCATGAAAAAAAGTTTATGGATTTCCAGCGACCTTGTTTCCATTCAGACACTTGGATTGACATGTAGGCGGTAATCAAATGGTAAGTGGCAAGTGCAAAAAAAAGTTTGACTTTACTGGAGGCTGGAAGTAAAATTGCGTTTCATATAAAGAAACGAGAAGCTTCCCGAAATGCCACCCCTGGAAATTCAAACTAAATTAGCTTGATCATTCTCTCTGGATATCTTTCTGTCGCCGGAATCGTAAAAGTGCACCTACATACAATACCTACAATATATTCCTCGTTTTACTTAAAAACATTAGCATAAATATAAATGAACAAGCTTTTGAAATTGATTCAGTTCGATTCAATCGTGATGTATAGTACCCCGCATTTTCATAAAGCATGTTTACTTATTGTTAAGCAGAACATAAGGCACAAGCATGAACTTTATAAGTGCAAAAAGTTGAGACTAACTAAAATCAGCGAAAACATATTGTAATGAATATAGGGAGACAGAGTTGCAATAAATGAATACAGAATCTCCTTCATCCTTATGCCTTTACGCCTGGTTTCATCTTTATCCTCGACATTTTTGCCAGGTTGCCATCACCTTATTTGGAAGTGGTGGTGGTAATGCTCATTATATGCTGTGTAGATTTCTTACAAAATAGAATATCAAATAGAGTCAGCAATAATGCAATCCTCCTTCTTAACAATCAGACAACTGAAGTACTTATTTGTAGAAAAGCTCTTTAATAAGTTGCGAATGACCTTTTGCAAACGAGGGCCATTATAATAAATAATGTTTGCATATAAACTCTCTTAGTCTTCGATTTTCTAGTGATGGTGATCGATAATCACTTTCAAAGCCAGTGCGATGTCAACATGTTTTACAGTCAACTAATTCCAAAATTCACGACAAATAATAATGTTTTCAGTCTTTATAATGCCGACAAAATCTTTGCCTTTTCCAATTCAATTCCTCTTCGTTGTAAATTTTTTTAAAAATGTGGTGCATATCTATTCAATTCATGCATTGTTACTGGTAACATGATTTTTGAAACTGCTCAAGTCTATTCCACCGCCTGCAGCCTCCCACTTATTTTAGCTTCTCCTTTCAGCTTGGACGCACGAGCAAAAACTGAGTTGTGTGTAGGCGTCAAAAAGGCGATATGCATCCTCATCGACATAGCGTGGCAAGGTTCATCCACTGACCACAAGATCATCATCATCGCTTTTCTCGTCCTCATCAAACCCACGTACGTATTATAATACGACATGACTTACCTGTAATGAATCTGAGAGTTTTTTATGCGCTATAATTTATATAACGTCTCTCGTCGTTCTTGTTTGTAGTTTACTTTCTTTTATAATACCTTGTTTTCTTCCATCTTTATGCACGTACCACCAACACCAGTTCGACTATAGACTTGTAAGATGTAGTAATGCCATTATAAAAGTATCATCCTCCTCCTCCTCCAAACGCTTTTTATGTACAGTTGGACAAGAAAAAATAACAACAATAAAACGACAAGTTGACTTATAAAGCATAAAGCGAAAGGAATAGCATAAGCGAAAAGATGGAGTGAACCAAAAGTTAAAAGACTTTCATCGTCCTCTGTGCATGTGCCTGTTATTGTGATGTCAGTGGCTTCATCGCTGGTGGTAAAATTTCTCTAGAAATTGTGTCTGTAGAGTTGGCAGAAATCAGAAAATAATTAGTGGTAAGCGTGAATGCCTATTAGAACTACGCCAGGGAAGGTTCTGCCATTTTTTCTAGCTGTTATACCGGATAGTCTCAAGTCGCCCCTAAAACACTCGCAAAAATGCCAATCAACGTAGTATACAATCGGGTAAGTAAAATTAGTTGTGAAAACTTTGAAACTTAAATTTTCTTTTGGATTTCAAGATAATTTTATTCCCTAATTTTTATGCAGCCTCATTTTGATAAGCAAATGGAAGAAGCAGGCGGTAGACTTGTGGTTATCGAGTTCACCGCCCAGTGGTGTAATGCAAGCGCACATAGTTTGAAGAAAGTGTCCGACTTGGCTGCAAACAATCCCGATGTAATTAAACTCTCGTTTTTGTAAAGAAAGGGTCTTTGAAAATAAAGTTTTGACTTAAAATAATATTTTGTGACCTTTGTACTAGGTGTCTTTCATTAAAATTGATGCGGAGAAAAATCGGGATGTTGCGGACTTGTACAATGTAAATGCTTTGCCCACCTTTCTTTTCCTGAAGGCTGGTGTTCAGGTACGTGAACTGATAAAATATTTATGACCTCATGTTACATAAATGAAATCACTGCCATATCACGATTAAAATGATATCATGCTTGGATAAAATCCTAAAAATCTCTGCAAAAATTATTTTACTTGCAGCTTGACAGAATGGATTACTCTTTGCCATCCGAATTGGAGCAGAAAGTGAACAAATACAAATAAGCCAAAGTTCTTCAGCGCAGTGATCTCATCATCCTGCCAACCAGTAAAACCTAACAACAACCAACAAGAAAAACGTATAGATTTAAACCGTTACATCATCAATCATCACCAGAGTAACATGAAAGGAGGGACATTGACAGTAAACTTGTGGAGAATGATTAGAAAAGATTTAGTGAGAAACCAAAATAATGAAGGAAGCAACATTGGGGCATTCATCTATTAATTGGCAAATATTTAGTATATCAGTATCAATTTTGCTTGTTCCAGAAAATAAAAACATTATGAAATGTATTTTAGCTATGGAAAAATGTGCGCAAAGCAATAAAATGTTCAAATCTGAAAACCAAGCAAGCATTTACGTTGAACGTTGATTTACATAATTAAAGGTTATCAGTCATGAGCCATAAAGGGATTATCCATAAAACCACTCTTAGAAAATTGCTCAACAGCCTTGTTTACTAAAGAAATACCTAATTCCAATCCTCAAATCCCATGAAATTCCAGAATGACAGGTAAGCCTGTGGTTTAATAGTTCGGAGCAAAAATTTAATAAAAGCAAAAACTTTCTGCGCCCTGGCATTATTTTTTGATAAACTGTTACACGCGATTTGTCAAACGATTCTCATACGCACATTAGTTCCTTCTGCGAGGCCATAATTGGGATTCGTGCAGGAAAACTCTTCTTGGATTTCACCTGGAGTTTTCATAGTTACATTTCTTTGCAAATTATAAGATGAATGCAAAAGAAGCAAAGGTGGTTTACACCGTTTGTATGGTAGCGTTCGCTATCATGCTTACACCGACGGAAGTACAAGCACAGCGAGGTAACAACCTTTCCCAAGCGACATGCATAAAGCAATTGGGATGAGAAAGTTTCAGACAAACTTTATCTTTTATCCTAATTTTGTAGGGCCCGTCGATTTTTATGATTGTAGTGGAAAGCCAGACGGAAACTACGTGCATCCAACTGACTGTTCCAAATTCATAGCTTGTGTTGCTGGCATCTACGCCTATGAAATGGATTGCGTGGAAGGTAAAGCGTGTTGCTAAACTGTACCGGTTTTGTGCGATTTGAGAAATTAATAACTGTTATTTCCAGGACTACACTATGACCCCGTTAGAAATCAATGCGATTACCCCAACGTAGTTGGGTGCGTCACTGACCCGCCATCTACTACGCCAGGTACAACAGTTTCCACGACAACTGAATCCACAACAACTCAACGTTCAACTGCCACTTCAACCCAAGCGACCGTTTCAACTTCAAGTGGAACAACAGCTCCAAGTGTCAGCACTTCCCGATCTCCGATATTCGACTGTTCGGGACTGGAAGACGGAAACTACCCCCATCCAACAAACTGCAGCCAATTCATTTCTTGTGTTGCTGGAGAATATGCGTATGAAATGGACTGCCCCGCTGGGCTTCATTATGATCCAACTACTGACCAATGTGATTATCCAGAGGTGGCTGGGTGTGATCCAAGGTACACTTCCCCAGTCTCAACTAGTACTGATACAGTTTCTTCCAGCACTCCCTCCACACAAACTACCAGCAGCAATCCAGGCACTACTTCCAACCCCACAACTTCACCACCAGTGTCCTCGACGTCCGGCACCCCGGCTCCGTACAACTGCTCTGGTTTACCGGATGGAAACTATCGGCATCCTACAGATTGTTCCAAATACATTGCCTGTGTTGCTGGACAATATGCTTATGAAATGAACTGTCCTGAAGGTCTACATTATGACCCTACACGGGATATTTGCGACTACCCTGAGAATGTTGACTGCGAAAGCTCCTCAACGCCGACATCTACCTCTCCTCCAGAAGAAACCAGTACAACAAGGGGAACCACAACGGGGCAAACTGAGACTCCCATCTCGTCTTCGACACCAGAAGGAACCACGCCATCGGACAACTCTACAACAACGGTCGACCCCGATGCCTGCGATCATGACTGCCAATACGTTGGAATAGATTGTCATAACTACTACAGCTGCATCAACTTTACCCGGAAGGAATATCATGAATGTCCATATGAACTAGGTTTAGCATTCAATCCTGAGCTTTTGGTTTGCGACAGGATCGAAAACGTGCGCGGATGTGGGGCAGAAACTACAACAGAACTTCCTACCACACCAGAAGATGAATGTGGGTGCGAATACAAGCCCCATGAAACAGATTGCAGCAGATACTATTTCTGTCCGAATTCCTGTAGACAATCCACCTGCCGCGTATTAACTTGTCCGGGTGATCTCCTCTGGAGCGTGGACTTTTACGGAGACGGAACATCCCATCAGCAATGTACGCTTTCGGAACTTGCAACTTGCGCGTCCAAAGATGCTGGTACAGCACACTTGGAATTTTCCTGTTACAAGAAGCATGATGGATTGTATAGAAACGAAAATGATTGCCATGCATACTGGAAATGCAAGGGAGGAGTAGCTTTGTTATATGCTTGCCCACAGGGCTTCATTTATAATCCAGAAACTAAAGTATGCGATTTCCCGGGAAAATCTTTACGTTTTTGTAAAACGAATGAATAATCAATACAAATTATGCAATGAACCAAAACATATGAACAACACATGCAATTTTTAAATATATTGTCAACATGCATTTATTAAAATAAAGTACAAACCTTAAATAGGAGAATTTTAAAATAATTTCTTGATTTTAAGTCAGTCTTGTTTTTGGCTAGCTGCCTTTTCCCTGGACAGTACAAATTTCATTTTTCGCTTGACGCATTGCAAGAATGCAAAAGGATTCCTATCCTGAAAATCGATCTTCAAAAATTCATCTGCAATTGCAATAATTGCTTCTTCCTTCTCAATCTGGGCTTGAGTTTTGACTGGTTGAATTTCAACAGCCGATCGCCCTCGTGTTACGTTCTCCATCTTTACAAGAAAACAAACGCATAATATAATTTTTTATCATTTATTATTCAAGTAACGGTAGCATGTCAGCAAATAGTTACGAATCCCGTACCTCTATCGCACGTTCCACAACGTGTGCAGGGATGCCTTGATCCTTGGCAAGTTTAGCAGCAAAACTTGTTTCACAGCAACCATCTTTGAGTTCATAAAGATATGTGATGGTCCCATCCTCGTCGAGATACCTCATACTCTGGTATTTAATCAGGGGAGCATCCCTCAAATATTTGTTCATGGATGAAAAATGTGTGGACAGGAATATTGTAGGACAATCGGGTCCTCGGTCGATAAAATGCTGGATACTAGCAGTCAAAATTGATAAACCATCAGCTTCCAAAGTGCCCTTTCCAAACTCGTCAACAATCACTAACGTATTCCTGCTAGCTGACCGAATAGCCAGTGACATTTGGTTGATATCCACCATAAAGGAAGAAAACCCGCTGGAAACGGATTCCGCCGCATGAACTCGGGTGCACAGCTTATCATAAAGCGGAATCTGTGCAAAGGCCGCTGGCACAAAGGATCCACTCAAGGCCATTATCACAATTACTCCTACCTGCTTCAAGTATACACTTTTGCCACTCGCGTTAGGACCAGTTAATATTACAACCTTTTCTTGTCCCTTGAAAACGGTTGAGTTTGGGAGAAACTCGCAAAGCATTTCTGAAATGGGATGTCTGCCGTTTAGGATCTTTAGTCTCTCTTCCGAGGCTACAAGACTGGGTCTTACAAAATTGTTGCTTTTTGCGATTGCTGACATTGCTATTAAACTTGGGTTAGAAATAAAAATATAACGTTTATTATTTAAGCTGGTATCAAAATAAATAATGATTAATTTCAATTTTAATTGCATTTACCTGTCTAGCTCAGAAACGAGCTCATTGATTTTATGAAGAATGGACGAATTGAGAAGGATCAGTTCTGTCAAACGCACCATCATGATTGTTTCCTTCTCCAGAATCGCTACCGAGCAATCTCCTAGGACCACATCAAGTTCTCGCATTCGTGGTGTCTTATAATATGCCAGATCTTGTGTTTTGAACTGAGGACATAAAAAATACAATATTTACAAATATTTCAGTTTAAAAATTAATACATTTATATGTTCATGCAGTTACTCTAAACTCCACTGTGTCCATTCTCAAGTCTTCATCCGTAAGATCTTCTCTCCAAAGGGAAACTGCAAGCAAATAGCCAATCTCTGGAATGTATACTGCGCAACATTGCTTTATATAGCTGGGAAGATCATCCATGTCCTCACTAGCCACAATTGACATGATTTCAGGGAGACAAGCATACTGTCTTTTCTCTGAAATAACGAAACAAAATTTGCTAAAACTAATTGTCACCAAATTACATGCAGTACTTGTTAAGTTCAGTCTGAAAACCGGTCTTACTTTTATCCAATTCTGGATCAATTCCTTCTTTGCAAACAAGTCGATTTGAGGTCTCACTTTGATCAAAGTCGATCAAACGCATCATTTCTTGCGTCAAGGAGCGAAGCACATTAATAAATTCTACATTTCCTATCTGTCTAGAATTAACAAGGTAAAAACTGCTTAATTTATGAGTTTCATTCATGTAATTGTAATATTTGGATAAAATGAAAGCAAATAATATAATTACGTCAGAAATTAGTTCGGGGAGATTATCACGGGAATGGCTAAGTTCAGCCAAAAGCAGTGAATGATATAATGTTTGGTACAACTGTTTCCACTCAGTAACTGTTGCATGGAGTAAAGAAAGTCGATACAATAATTTCTAGAAAGAAAAATTGACCATTGTTATCACAAGTTTTAAATTTCCACTAATTCATAGCACTTAGTATTCAAAGTATTACCGGTATACTTTTAATTGGCTTTAAACAATCTGTCATCGACAAAACAAATTCCAGATTCACTGTGTGCATGCAAAACTCGATAACGTCGAACCGTCTCCTTAAAACATTTGGATTTCTCGATGGTCGCAATAGCATCAATCTTAACGTTTTGGCACCCTGAGTTGTAACGCATCGGTTGAGTATACTATACACACTGAGACCTTCCTTACTCCCGGAAGCACTTCCTTGCTTGAAAGATGATGGATGAAAATCCGTACTGAATATCTGCAGACTACGCCACGCAGAGTCATCAACAATGACAACATCATCCCTGCAATATTATTTACATTGACACAATGTTAGTTTGCAGCATTTGAAAGATTATTTTTCGATGATTTAGGTTAATTAATAAACTTGCATTTTAAACAATATGACATCTGCCACTGGTATATGACCGCGCACTAGCTCCAGCTGAAACAACTCAATTGCATATTTGTCCAGAAACTTCAAAAGACATCCCATGGTCCTTACCATCACCTCGTTAGCAAAAGGTATCAAAGATGTGACAAACATAATGTGCTCTGCTTGTCCAAGGTTTGCAGGTTCAAATGGTAGCTGTAGTGCTTGCACCCTTGCTTTACACCCATCCGGCATAAACTCTTTTGATGGAAGGTGATATACGTGAACAGAATTATTATTTTGCGTGTTGTCAGGAAGGTTTTCTGCAACTTCATCGTCATCATTTCCCCCCACCAGTCTGTATCCCGTAAGTTCATAAACCACCTTGAGAAATTGGTCATCCGAACGTTTGTTCACAATAACATATCTAACAGGGAAAATACAGAAATGAATTTACTTTAATGCTGTGCTCAATCTTAAAAGAATAGGAATGATTTCGCCATTTTTTTACTTACGTCGGGTTCACCTGGTTGAATACACTTCGCATTACTGGAAAATCCGGTGAGGAATCCGCAATATCTGGAAGCATAAACAACTGCCCAGTTTCCAGGTCGTAGTAGGACGCTGCTAGTCTTCCACCAGCCCATACAGTGCATAACACCACCTATTAACATTATCAATCATTTTAAAGATGCCCTACGATTAGCATAATTACTTGTCGTTACAAATGACAAACCTCTTTCGAGTTCTCCTCTGCTCGACCCTCCAGCAACTGCCTCCTTCTTCTAATCGCTGCACTGTGCACCGATCCATTTTCCCCCAGAATCGTCTCTGACAATCCAGAGTTTCCAGGATCAGCACCTTCCCCGTCGTTATTCCCACTCTGTCGCCACCTACTCCTTGCAATATCCCTCAACCCTCCCACATTCCCGCACCCAGGTGGAAAGATATCATCGTCAATACTATCATCACTATTACTACTGCTATCCGAAGACAAATCAGGCGCCCGAATATTAAAATTCGAGGGTGGAGTTTGCGGTAGACGACGACCCACAGATCTCACACTACTCTGAGACCCTTCACCCACCACACAAACCGATGGTGACCTCGCGGGCAGTCCCCCACTTCCCCCAGATCTCAGCGGTGTTTGAATCCGTACACCAACCGGCGGATGCTGGGGTGTACTTGTTGCCAGCGGAGGTGGTATTGATGACCTCGGCGTTTTAAAGCCCTCCTGTCTCTGTCCAGGGTAAGGACTTCGGAGACTACCACCTTGTCCCTGAATTAACGAACCTGCTAAAGGTGACGGTGTTCGAAATATCATAGGAGACTGCTGAACACCCTGCGAAGTATTAAATAAACCAAAGCCCATTCCAGGAAGGCCTGTAGAAGCTCCTGGCACCTTACAGGCACCTGCTAGTGTCCCAGGATTGTTAACATCACCTCCCTCCCCCAAATCCCCTTCCTGGTTACCTGACATTTTAATAAACTTTCGCTACACCAAATTTCCAAACACGCGCTAAAAACCCTTAAAATTTGCTAAATCATTTCAGTTGTCACCTGTGTGTTGACCTTTCACTAGATTTTCATACAAAAAAGTTTTTTCATGCAACAGCGCATTTGTTCATTCAGTCAGACTGTTTTGTTGTGCTTCGCTGTGCCCCTGCAATTTTGCAGCTGACAGCGCGATTCGCCGGGAGAACATTTTTCTCTTTTCTCCTTCTTGCCTCTTGCCCTTCTTTTGTATGCAAACTAACTTTGTTTTCAGTTTCGGGTTTGCGTTTTTTTCTAGTTGAAACGGAACGTTGGGACGGATTCGAATCGGCTGAACCGAATCGAGTGCTGGCAAATTTGTCAAAACGTTCATTTGTGCGGACGGTCAGCAAGGTTAAAGCTGTCAGCCTTTTTGGCAGAACTCAGTTTCAATCTTTCGCGAGCACTTGAAGCATCAGTTCTTCTGAGTGTAGTTTTTTAAGCAGAGAAAAAGCTGTTGACTTGTCGTCTTTTTCTGATTGATTAAACTGTGCGGTTTTCGGGATGATTAGTTTGCTGATTGATTATTAAATTGATTAGCTGTGGAAAGAGGAAGGTAAGTTTAAAGTTTAATGATTGATTTGCGTGCTTACGAATTTTTGTGATTTGGTGTACTTGGTTTTTAATGGTTTTGTTTTGATTGTTAATTAATCTGGTTTTGGTTTTGCAGGGAGGAGGTCGTCATTTTGTGATTAATTGACTGATTAGTAAATGTGTTGTTTGTGATTTTTGCTGTGGAATGGTAAGCTGGTTGACAAAGTGAATTATTATGATGTGTTTAGCTAATGGTTATGTGGTTGATTCGTGTTTCTAATTGAAGGTTTGCTAATTTTGTTGGTATTGCAGGAGGTGGTCGCTGGAGAGGAGTAGTTTGAAGGAAGGAGGGGAGATGTCGAAGCGGAAGAGAAGTACGGATTCTTCTGCTAATATGGCATCAAAGAAGACATCTTCTAGGAGGAGGGCATTTGCTCCTGCGGAGGATGACGATGACATTATCTGCATTGACTTGGACAATGAACCGGATACTACTGCCAAGCGGAAAGAGGCTAATGGAGTATCGTCTTCCAAAAAGAAGAAGGTGGATGTGGCAGCTACTACAACTGCTGCTAGTACAACTTCCAAAAACGTTGGAACCTCAAGCAAGGCACAGCCTCTGAATACAAATTATAACCAAAGGGCAGCAGCAATCCCAGTAGCACAACCCTACAATTTTTCAACTCCCCCGAAACCTGTTGGGAGGAATAATGGAAGTCAGAAAGAGAATGAAGAAGATGAAGGGGACGTTACTGATACGGGTAAACCATCAAACTTTAAAGTACCAGAGGTACCGCGACCAAAGGGACCCAAACCTAGTACTTCTGCAGCTGCGTTAAAACCAGACACACCCAAGAAACAATCCTCAAGAAAGGCTAAGCTAACGACAAAACAGTTGGAAACCACTGAGTTATCAAGAAGTCTAAGGAAAGCGTTTATGGAGGCCATTCAAGATGCACTTGAAGATGCAGCCCAGGACTCGGAGACAGCACATCTTGAAAACATTGTGGATAACATTCTTACCTGTATTCCGAGTAGATTTTATATTTTTGCTACAAGACGCTTACCAGAAGGACCAAAGCATGAGGATTTTAGTTCAGACTTGGAAATTGAAGAATTTTGTCGTTGGTGGCTCTTAGGGATTACGGCGCTTCTATTTTCCTGTCGTGAATCTGTTGTGAAGAAGATTTTTCTCAAAACCAAAACGGTCTTGGCCACCTTATGTCAGCTAATCCTGAGCGGTCATCCGACAATTGTGAATAAAATTGCAGTTCCATTACTCAAAGTCTTGAGAGACTTACTAGTGCGGAGTGGAAAGGAGATTGGGGAAGTGCCTACTTTGAAGCTGGCTTTGGATAGTAACCAGCTTGAAAAGAAGCATCATAATTTTGAAATTAAACTGACTGAAGCGAATGAATGGCTAATTCCTCACTATATTCAAGCAATCTCTCCAATCCTCACAAGAATTTCTTTTCACAATGTTTACGTTTATCACACTCTTAACAACTTGCTCCAAAGGCTTTTGAGCAGACTTACGACTGCAGAAACAGTAGCAGCCGTTCTTTGTGCATTTCCAAGCTTTATGCTCACTGATGCGCACTCGTTTTTCCTGGTAAGTCTTGAAATAAAATGAGTTACAGTTTTACAAATATCCCTCGATAAATTATTTTAATTTATTGTCTTTGGTGCTATAGACCGAGGAGGCCGTATGTAACATCTACAAGACCATTTTTCAAGCACCGACGTTGCCACAAGTGGATAAAAATCAAATTAGACATGTGTTTAATGATTTTGACCTGCTTCAGGAAAGCAGATTTACGGAACTTCTCTCTCAAGAATCTGGTTTGAGGCTTCTTCAGACTGGCATAAAGGAGTTGATGTACTCGGATCAGTTCGCCCTAATCAACAAAGACGGTAAGTATTTTAGCTTTAGGCTTTAGAATTTTTGCAGTATAGTTTGTTTGTCATACTTTAATTTTATTTTCAATTTTACTAGATCTCAATCAAGTCATTTTAAAAGCATTCAAGTTTGTTACTGAAGCATCTTCAAAGTCTACATCATGGATTGCGGAAGAGGTCGTACCCCTCACGAAATTTGTTACCAAAAACGGACTAGAAACGGTACTTAATGTATATACTACTAAAAGGGTGTTTGTAGTTTAATGATTCTTGAATGTTTATCGTATGGTTTATTTTATACCACAGGTTGTTCATCCGTTGATTGAAGAAATAATTTTAAATGAGCTGCTGTCATACGTTAATAGGTGAGATTTGCATGTGGAACTTAATTTGGGGTTTGTGTAAATACTTTCGTTTTGTGTTGGTCATTTAAAAAAATGTACTAGTACTGATTGTTTAAAAAATGTACGTTTTTAGTTCAAATGGAAGTTCTATAAGTGAACCCCTCAACCCAAGAATTGCGTCAAAGGTCTGGGACCAGGTTTTTCAATGCTGGGAGGAGTCTCTCGAAGTTGAGTATCGATCTGTGATAGACCATCAACAAGCAACATCAATGGCTGAGGATTTACAGGCAGATACGCTGTCATTTTTTACGAGTACGGCCGCTTTGACAAAACTCGTCGATAGGATACTTAAGGAACTGAAAAAGCAGAATTTCCGGCGTGCCCTGCAGTTTTTTGACTACAGGCACCTTCATAGATGGTCGGATGTGTCCTTCGTTTCTCTAAACATTGGATTAAAGTACGTTAACTAAAACTAGATGATACCTGCTTTAAAGTTTTGATTGTGTTGTTTTTATAAATAACAACTTTGTGAAAATGAATTTGAACGTTTAGATTGAATCCCGTGAAGTTTTATCGACTTTATGAATCAATTTTGGAAACGATGGTCCATTTGGATTCATGCAACTGGTTTAAAGCAGAAATATCTATGCAGTTTCTCAACAATTTATTGACTGTTCCTGGCTGGTTGTGGCTTACGAATTTCAAAAATCTCCTTCCACAAAGGTTCTCCTTGCCAATCTTCACAAGAAATTTCAAAAACAGTGATCTTCAGTTTATCAGAGGATCTTCACTCTTGGTTCAAAAAGCAATTCGGGCCTTACGTTTGGAAATGTTTCGTCCATGGTGCTGCTTTGTCTGCGAAATTTACTTGTTGGCAATGCAGAATCCAACTGTACATACTGACCCTTTTCTGACCAAGGAATTACTACGTGCCATTGCAGATGTCAGTTGGGTTTTCAAGGAAGTTGTTCGTAAGTTTCTTAGGTTCTAGCTAATAATGATTTATGTTTTTAATTAGCATGTTGTGCAGACTCATGTTATAAACATACCGTTTTTTCAGCGCTGAGAACCACGTTTGAATTTGTGGACAAGATTGTCAAATCAGATATTTGGAAGGCATACTCCTGTGTGCGATCTGCACTTGCTGAAGCCATTACATCATTACCATGCATTTGTGAATATAATGCTACGCGAAACCGGCCCAGCTACCATGCTCACGTACCTCTAGTCTCCAGGAGTGGTTGCGAAAAGGTGAAATGCACTTCTTATGTCAAAACGCCAAGTCTGGAAACTGATTCAGCCACAGAAGAAGATCAAATCTTCCTAAAGGATGCTTACATAAAAAACATTATGAAGCTCGCTTTCCCACTTCTCAGGTCCAAGTTTATACTCGTCAAGTTAACGCTGAGTAATTTGATAATGAGTTGCCACAACCATGTCAAGTTCCCCTCAGAACTTGTAATAGTCCCTATGCTGGAAGTGGCCCTTAATGGCCATACTATCGTGTGCGAGAAGATTTTCCAAAAGATTGGAATGCTTGTGGTCAGCACGGCAAAAGACTTTGGATCCAAGGGCAGCGGTACTAGTGGCGTAGAACTTGAAATAACTCAAAAGATATTTTCCGCAGCTATTCCACAACTTTGTAAGAAGAAGCAAGCCCAAAATGCTAATAAAAGGCTACCGTTAAGAACCCGTGAGAAAATTGTGAGAGGTGTGCTGGAATTTAGCACTGTTGGTCCTATGAGCATCCCCATTTTCGTGGAAATTCTAAAGTGCGTCATTCCAATTGTCGCACAAACCAGGGGAAATGAAAACACGGTTACAATTTTAACTCAACAGATTGTTGTACATTTTGCTGAAGTGCACAACTGTGTCCCTTACGAACTCATGACTAGAGTTCGTCGTGAAATAGCAAAGTGTATTGTAAAGTCTGCAATCAATGTATTTTATCACCCATCTTTAACTGGAACGCTTGAGCAGCAGCGGCTTCACATGACAATCAAGTTTTTGCAGAGACTGGTGTACATTGGAAAATTTCGAAATTTAAGTTTTGCTGGATATTTCTACCCACCCTTGATGGAGATTATTGTTCCAAACATTGTGGATGAACCCTACCAGTTTCTCTTGGCCGCATTAGAAGGTCACGAAAGTGAGCTGCAAATTAATTTACTGCAGCAGCACATTATAAACTATTTCCCCACCTTGCTTTTGGACCATCCCCCTGAGAAAATTGCGCGATGTATCCGGTTTCTGAAAGACCGCTACCAACTTAACACCATTGGTGTAGTAAAGCAACAGGAGCAGCGAATTTTGAACGAGACTTTATCCCGTTTGTTTGACAGGGAGGAAAAGGTTATGCGAATTATTCCTCACTTGTGCAAATTGGATGAACCTAGCAGTAGGGCCTCGTTAACTCAAGGAACGGCAAGCAAGTCTAACCCAAACGAAGTCCGAGATCTGTTGAGTAAGCGTCTGCTTGGATTTTTCATTCATTTAGATACAAAGTTGCAGAGTAGATTTGAAACGACGGATACGAAGTTGAATATTTTACAAAGTTTTATTCGGCTAATGAAGCTAATGGGAAAGAAAATTACAAGTGTCAAGTCCAAGATTTACAAAACCCTGTATTCTGCAACAAAAGATACTACCCTGCATGGCAAAGTTCTCTTCGAAGCATGGAAAGAATTTGCAAATTGGTGAGCGTACTTGAACAGTATTAATCAATGTAAAGAACGTTGGAATGTTTTAATTATTTGATTGTAAATGATTTTTTTATTTTAGTTTGGAATTGGAAAAAGATTCCTCATGTTTTGAGGGAATGACCACTCAGATCCTTGCTTCATTGTTACCCCTGCGTCAGTGTCTTGACATTCGATCCAAAGTGGATGGTCTCATTTCACATTTTGTCTGTTATAAGAAGGACCTTACAGCCAAGCATCACCACGAACTTTACTTTTTGTTGGATCAATGTGAAAACCAGGAAGTACTGCAAGCTGTTGGGGATGCCATAGACCGTTTGAAGCAGAAAAACTGGTCCGATTATTTTAACATGATTGTGAAGGAAGCATCTAATGAAAATCCATGCATAAGGTTCCAAGCATTTAGAAAACTTCGGGATATATTTCGCTTTGACTGGGACCGAGTGGAAAAGTGTGTGCTTGTCAAAGGGCAAGAGTACGTCTCACATTTAATTTCAACGCTTCTGACTGGCCTTCGTGGGACCGGAAACTCCGAAGATGTGAAGCTACGTGAGCTTATTGTTGACTGTTTAGGCTGCCTTGGAGCATTGGACCCGGTTCGGTTTCGGAGCGAAGACGACGATGGAAAATCCAAAACTAGTCTTGTTACTAGCTTGGCTATCTCTGGTCAAATGAACACGTTTGTTGGGCTTTACCTGCGAGAGCTCGTTCAAGAATTTCAAGAGGTGAAGGATACTACCAACTTTGACTACCTTGCATGTCTTATTCAGATTGTGCTGCAGGAATTCAACGTGCGACCGGACCCCAACGATGATAAAATTTGGAATTACCTTACAAAGGAGCAGCAAGAAACGGCTACTCCAATGTTCTCCACTCAATACCAGATGGATTCTGGATCAAAAACGCCTGACATTTGCTCTCCCATTTACTTATCGCAGCATGGACAGGGCTTTGAGAGTTGGCTAATTAACTGGATGTGTGTGCTGATTTCTTACATTAATGAGAACAAGGAACCGAAGATTTATTCCCTTTTCAGGAAAAGTATGAACGTGCTGAAAACCAATGTTAGGATTGCCACCTTTGTCATGCCCTTTCTAACAAGTAAGCTTCTTAAAATGTATATTTTCCGTATTACACATTGCATCAAAAAGAGAAGGATTTACTTAAGTTTATTTTTCTTTTTGCAGTGTACGCTATATTTTGTGCCTCAAGGGAGCAGCGGCAAGATATTATAACTGAAATAAAGACAATCTTGGAACGATGGGTTATCTTGGACGAAATGAAGCAGAAAGCCCATAGCATTGCTCCGATAAGGGATAGCGAGGTGGAGTTTGGACTAAAGAAGGAGCCCATGGGTGTTGAAAATGAAAGTGTTTTTCATTCCAGATGCACTCAAGTCGTATTTTCAATTCTGGACCATTTGCTGCGTACTTTAAGCTTGGCCAAACGAAAGTGGACAGTTTACAGGAAGGCGAACGAAATGTACCATATGCGTCGAGAGCCCACTCCTACTAGGCTCAGCCCACCAATGTCTGAAAACAATCTTACAGCAGTGGAAATTGTTCTGAAAGCGATTCCCAATGTATGTGCTAATCATATTAGAGATATTAGGGAAATGTGATTAGAATATTTTAATTCAGCGCTTTCGTAAACTATTATTTTTGTGATATTTTAGATTCTCATCTCGGAGGTAGCGTGCAACTGTGGGTCATTCCCAGCCGCCTTGTATTACTTGGAACAAGAACTGAAGAGTAATCCGTGCGAATTAACTCTACAGAATAATGTAGATTACCTTCAAAGACTCTACATTTGCCTTGATGATATGGACTCGGTTGGTGGAGTGGCTTCTCTTCGTACAGGCGAACAATCCTTCTCCTGTCAGATTCTGGAAGACGTTGTGAACGGGAAGACTCAACAGTCTGTGAAGCGTTTGGAACAAATGGCGATACGCAACACTGATGACTTCCAGCTGCACCAGGCCCTTGTTCGAGCGTATCTTAAGGTGGAGGAGCCTCATGCAGCAGAGACGTTTATAAATGCCACTTTGACACGACAACCAGAATGGGAAATTGATTTACAAGAGGTCCACATGGAAGCCCTAGTCAAACTTCAGAAATGGACCGAAGTCAATGCAAAGGTTGATGATTTAGAGGAAATGAAAGGGAATCAATATTTGGAAGACAAGTTTCTTACTTGGAATGTTGCTGTTCCACGTATCATCTCAAAATTGCAACGTAACCAAACGGAAGCCGCGACTGAGCTAGTGACTGAACTCAAAACAGCGTTGGTTGCCCCACTAGTAGCTCTTTGCGAGAGCTTGTATCCTTACAAAACGGCTTATCCTCATCTTGTGCAACTGCACATTCTTACGGAAATCGATGAAGCCATAAAGTTGATAAGCAAGTATTACCGTTCGACAGCTGCCAAACAAGGCTCCACCTCAACCCAAGCATGGGTTCAAAAAGATGTTAGTAGAATGATCAACAAATGGGAGGCAAGATTATGGAACGTCAGCAAATCCCGGAAAATGATTGATCAGATATTGAATGTTCGAAAGCACATTTTTGAAATTATGAAAACAGTGTTTCATGAGAGTAAACCTGTATGTGACATACTGAACGCGACCATTCGGGAATGTTGGCTTGATAGTGCACGGGAGGCTAGCAAGTAAGTATATGAGTTGAGTGATTATCGAATTTTATTTTTGTTAGATGAATGCTAATGTTTTAATAACGTATTTTCAGATCTAACGACTTTGCACGAGCGGATAACTGTTTGCTGTTTGCAAAACGGTTCATGTCTCCCAAGGTTATGATTGAGGAAGCCAAGATTCTTAATCGCAAAGGGGAAAAGGAAAACGCAATCAGCACTTTAGAGAAGTGCATCTCTCAGTGTTTCAATTCACGGATTGGTATCTGGAAAAGTCAGAAAATTGGTAATGGTAAAGCCCCCGCGAAACCAGCTGTACCTAGTTTTTCTGGAAACGTAATGGAAACAGATACAGAGGACAAGTTGCTGTGTTCCAAGGCAATGCTCCTTCTGGCAAACTTGTGCGAAGAACAAAAGTTGCTGGATATGGAGGATTACATTGCCAAGTACAAAGAGGCTTCGGAGGTGTATAAAGAATCTGAGAAAAACCTGTTCACTCTAGGAAGCTATCATGACAGGCTTTGGAACGCTGCGGACAAGTCTCAGCCTCAGGGTCACGCTGAACTTACGCTGAATGTCGTGCGCTACTACTCCCAAAGCTTGATGTACGGATGCAAGTACGTTTATCAAAGTCTGCCCAGGTTACTGTCAATCTGGTTTGATTTCGCAGCAGGCATTCAATCTGGAGAAATGTCTAAGCAGTATGCTAGTTCATATGCCATCAACTCCAACGGCTCTAACAGTGAATGCAGCTACAATTACAATGCATCGAATAGTAACAGTAGTAGTAGCAGTAACAGCAGCAGACCACCACCAACATATACAGCAGAGGCTGTGTTGGAAAATATGAATAGTTCCATAAGTGAGTTTCCCTGAAGCAATCAATCGACAACTAGAAAAGAAGATTTTGAAAAATAACGAATTGTATGTTGATTGTGTTTCAGAAAAACTGGCCTCCAATGTGCCCCCGTACATATTGATGACTGCTTTTACCCAGTTGGTATCCCGCCTATGTCACGCTCACGTTCCTACATGGCAGCTTCTCAAGGAGATCATTGTACGGATTATTCGTACGCACCCTTATCAAACGCTATGGATGACTATGTCCGTAAACAAGGTTTGTAGATAAAAAATTATTTGAGACATTTCACCTTACTTATCGTTTGAAAACTAAATGTTTTTTTTATTGTATAATCATTGTCATCTAGTCGGTGAATAGAATGCGGCGAAATCGTTGTCAAGAAATTTATAAGAGCGCTGAGAACGGGGACAAAGAGAGAACCTTGAGACCGATCATTAACAATTATAACGAGCTCACAGCTAAATTAATTCAGCTGTGTGATAGACACATTGCAAAAGAAATATCAGTACGTAGTAGTGAATATTATACTCCTTGAATTTGATATAGATTATTGCTTAGTTGATTTAACTAATGTTTTGTGATGCCTTCATCATTTTGCAGAAAACAAAACTAAGCACAGTGTTTAATGATCTCCCACAACTCATTGAAAAGATGGGTCCCGGCAAGGTGGCCATTCCATTTCAAGTTTTCATAAACTTGACTCTTCCACGCAAAGGCATTAGCCACAAGGAACACAATCCGTATCCAGAGTAAGTCCTTACAAACTAAACAATTATAGTTTTCGGGATTCTTCTACATCCAGGGGTAGTCATTAATAAATCGTTGTTTCATTGCAGATCGCTGGTGTTCATCCAGGGTATCAAAGACGAAATTGAAGTAATGCATTCATTGATTCGCCCCAAGAAGATTACGCTGGTGGCCACAAACGGTAAAACCTATGGTCTCATGTGCAAGCCCAAGGATGACCTGCGGAAGGACAACAAAGTAATGGAAGTGAATAATGTTGTCAACTGGTACCTTGCTCAGAACTCGGAATCTAGCCAACGGCGGCTTCACGTTAGAACTTATGCAGTTGTTCCACTGAACGAAGAATGCGGTTTGTTGGAATGGGTTCCAAACATGGCAACCCTACGCAGCGTGCTGGGTACTTTGTACAAGGAAAAGAACATTACAATTTTTCGGGGACCAAACCCCATCCAACGATATGAGGACATTGAGAGCAAAAAACGAAAGTTTATTAACATTTTGCTCAGGCAAACCCCTCCCGTTTTTAGTGACTGGTTCTTCAACCAGTTCAACGATCATCAATCTTGGTACACGGCCAGAATGTCGTACACTAGAACAGCGGCAGTAATTTCTATGGTTGGCTACATAATGGGGTTGGGGGATCGCCATTGCGAAAATATTCTCATAGACACTGTCACCGGGGAAATTTGTCATGTGGACTTTAATTGCTTGTTTAACAAAGGAGAGTCGTTTGATTGGCCAGAACGTGTGCCGTTCCGACTCACCCACAACATGGTTGATGGCATGGGACCCCTGAAGTACGAAGGAGTATTTCGTAAAACCTGCGAAATTGTCATGGGCATGTTCCGTGAGCACGCAAGCATTTTCTTATCCGTTCTTCGTCCCTTTGTGTTTGATCCGTTGGTAGAGTGGCAGAAAACTGCTGCGGTGGCTAGTCTTGAAGGTGGAGAAGCGACAAATGAAAAGGCCGTGGAAACCATGAAATATATTCGTCATCGTCTCAACGGTACTGCTAGAAACAAAATGAGGGATATCAACACGGAGCGCTCTGTAAAGGCCCATGTCAACTACCTCATCGAGGAGGCGACTTCTATTGAAAATTTGTGCCAAATGTGGGTTGGTTGGGCTGCATACATGTAAAATGAATTATACTTCCGCGTTAACGTTTTTTAAAAAAATACAATTGATTTTTACCACTATTGTTTTACCTTTTAACTGTTCACTTGAACTTTGTATTTTTAAGATGATCTACTTTAATTTTTAAGCTTTACACATTTGTTTTTGAACTTGAACCCAACAACTTAATAACTTGAATATTATTTTTATTGTAAAACGTTTTTGAAAATTTGTAAACTAAATTTGTACAGCGACGATGATTTGTGGTGAGGTATGTAACTTGAATTCTATTGATTAACTGTGATGGCTGACAAATAAAGCTGTGATTTTAGAAAATTAATTATGCTAATATTTTCCAAATTTATTTATTCAGGTTTCTTGTAACAAACGCATTTTCCGGCATAAAATAGCGATTAGATTATAAAAGGCAATATTTCATGGGGATTTCAAATAGTAAAAAGTATAGCACATTAGTTAGATACGTACTTGATTCCAAATCCAAATATATCACACAAATTGTTATTAAAATGCAAGTTAAATCATAAAATATTGACACATTCACTGGAATCTGAAAGGAGACTCCCCAAGTATTTGACTATTTCCACATCTGAAGCTCTCAAGTTGAGTTCTTTGAACAGCAAGTGAATATTGCTAGAGGCAGTTCCTCTGCCCTTCTTGTACTTGTCCTCTAGAGACTTGTACATGTACACTTTGGCCTCGATTTCAGCGTAAATTCCTCCAATGTAGGACAGAAGACTGACATCCGAGTTGTAAAAGTGTTTTTGCATTTTCTTTTCAAAGTTTTGCAACAGCTGCCCCGAGTAGGCTGGTCCACCCAAGATTGATTTCTTGTCTACACTCAGGATTGTGACTAGATTGACTAGTCGCGGAGGAATCAAGTCGTGAACCTCCAGCTTCTCTGGGATGCAGAGCCCGATCAGTCTGTAGGCTTCAATATGAGTTTGGACCAGTATACCTCGATGCCATCGGAGTAGCCTCCAAGATTTTGAGCCAGTTTCTTCTAAAGATGTTGAATCCGTTCGTGGAAGAGGCACTAGTGGAACAAGAGCAGTGATGATTCTTCCCACTTTCCTGCTCATCTTTTCCTCTCCACAGATAACAATTGGTCGTCCCAACAAAATGGAGTATAAAATGTGATGCGCACATTCGTGGTAGCGACGGAAGAAGTTTGCTAAACCGTAGCCCGGAACACCCCGCACCAATTTCCTGGATGCGTGAACCCACCACGGCTCCTTCATAATTGTTTCCTCTGTGGTGTCATGAAGACTAGCTGGAGGAGAGCCCAAGCTAATTTCTTCATCAGAACTGAAAGAGTTGAGAGTGGCGTTTGCTTTCAATCCGCTCCATTGGTCATTGCCGTCAGGAATTATGGATCCATCTTCAGAAGGTTTGGAAGAAGGCTCAGTAACTGAAGCAGTGTCCAAGGTGGATTCCATAGCCGAGGATGCTCCACAGTCCACATCAGGTATAGTATCAGTTTGGGAAGGAATGTTTAGATCAGAATCTTCCTCAGAGACAGTGTGGTACGAGGAACCAGATTTATTATCTGAAATGACTGGACCAGCAAGGTGCAGCTTTTCAATAATTTGCTGCAATTCTTTTTTACGCAAGAAGGAAAGCTCGAGTGTTAACGCATTGTTGAATCCTGTTCGCTTGTTGTTTTGATCGTCATCCGTTTCAGAATAGGAAATTTCAGCAGCGCTGCTATTGCTATTATTGCTTCCACTAGCTGTGGAATTGTCTAAATCGGCGGAGGAGGAAATTCCAGAGCTTTTTCCCGGACTGTTAGTGCTTCTCAAGTCCTTCTCCACTGCTTGAGAAGGATTCATTCGGAGATTATCGAAATGTTGTAGGAAAAAGTTTGTCTGTTCTGTCATTTCGGAGAAGATTGTGTCCATCTTGCAGTGCTTGTAGATTTGCATTAATTTCCGAACCAAATGAACGGTTCCCAAACCACCAAGAACAGTGAGAGGTCGAAGGGGCTCCCCTTTAGGTCGTAGTGGATGAATTAAGGGAACATTTAGCGAGTCGTTTAACAGGGAGGAGTTAAAAACATTGTCATCACTGGGGTCAAGGCTGATTCCACTTTTCTTCAAGAACGAACCCAAATTAGAGTCGAAATTGCGTTGAAAAAATAGTTTAATATCATTGATCAGGTCTTCACAGAAAGGTTTATTACTGTTTTCCTGTTGAAAAGTAAATAATCGAAAAAATTGCTTAGAAATCTATATTGTGGCAACCAACTAGCTTGTTGTATAGTAAATATCAACTTACAAAGCTTTGCACGATTGTCAAAATGTTATGAATTTCAGAATATTGATGGGCTATTTGAGCCAATGTCACAGTTTCCGAATCCACAAACTCGTCACTCTGATTGTCATCTTCTGCACCCGACCCTCCTGAGCAGTGCTCCTGAATAAAGCTGTCCTTTGCATTTTGCAGCTTATCCAGATACAAGTTCAGTTCCTTGGAAAACCATTCCCTGTTGCAGTATTCCAAAACGGAAGTCACCTTTCCAAACTCGGAGATCAAGTAGTTCATATACTTGTCCAGTTTGACATGGTCTTTTGTCACAAATCCAAAGCAAAACGGGCGCACAAAACCCCTAGCTTTCAGATCGTACAAGGTAAAGTACTGCATAAATACGTGAGCATCAGGAAACACATTTTTACGCATTACTTGGGTATCCTGACAAATTCGGAACTGCCCCCTGCAAAAAATATCAGACCTTAATCCAAATTCCATTTTACAAAGCTTTACAAACAAATTTTACATCTTTTGCTATGCTTACACTGTATTCACTTGATAATCCGTCGACATCAAGTGCACCACAAAGTCACTCAGTTTGATATCCGTCTTCTCTGCTGCATCGTTAGGCACCGTGCACAATGGAATGGGTCCCTCAATTTCCGAAAACTCCGCAATGATGATAAAGTCATTGTTTTCAGCCTCCGAATTCTGTGAACAATTTACTCATTAATATCCTTGCTTATCATTGAACTTACAATTTAGTTTACCCATTTTAATCAATCTTAGTTCGTCACCTGAATCAAGAAGGGAATCTTGGTCTCCTGAATTGGTTTGAAATCCGAAGGAAGACTCCTCCGTTCCTCCCTGAGCCCATTTCCGTAGTCGTCATTGCTGTAGTAGTCGCTTCTGGTGTACAGGAAGTCAGAGTAGGTCAGTGACATTGCCGCGTTTGACCTGGTCCTCACAGCAGCAGCAGCAGCAGTACCCTCATGTGGGTCTGCAGTTATCGTCATAATCAGTGCAAATTTACTGATTCAAAGCTCACTTTGCACACAAGTGTTCAGAGCAGCCTACCAAAGTGTATTAAAACTACGCCTCATTTACCAGCTAAAAAATCTAGCCCAGTCAGTAAAGATGGGCTAACAAACCAGGAGGTTTACTAGAGAAGATATCCGTTAAAACAAATTTACTCTAAAAACCCAAAAAACATTTCTTTTCTGGACAAATTTGCTTAAGCAGTTTATCTGCTCTGTTATCAAGGCGGAAGGAAATTTGTCATTTGTGCCAGATTTCCCAATGTTTTGGTCTGCTTGTTTTTGTTGTGGTGCATTTGCATTTGCATGGCTGCTGCCTGCTGATCAGATGGTCTTTTGTGCTAGACTTCATTCCCTTTATGGCTTTGTAGCCACTTGGCAGAATAATTTTTTGAGATTGCATGGCGGCTACGCTGCTGCCGTTGTGTCTTCGTCTTCGTGTCTTGCAAGTGTAGAGGTTAGTTAATTAGTTGACTATTCTGTTAAGGAGTATCAGTTGTCTTGATCATCATGGAAGGTTATCAACCCCCTTTGTTGAGCTTGCATGACATGCTCAACCTGTCAGATGATGAGGAGGATAGCCCAGATGCCTGGTCCCAGAATCCGTACAGTATTTCCAACTTTTTTGAACCCATTGCCAAGGCTACAGGTGGAGGGGAGACGAGTGTCACTGGAAGTGGGGGTAGTGCTGCATCGGGAACAGGAAATGGGCAGTTTTCTGGGGCAACCAATTCTACGTACGGGACAGGGTATTATGACGACCCATTTGCTGACGTTGGGATTGGAGTGGGAAATGGTTTCCAAACCCAGCAAGATCTTGGGAGGGAGCAGCAGGTGCCGAATTTCAAGGGGGAAGCATTTCCGGGTGAAAGCAGGGGTGGATTTGTGGGATATGAGGAGGCGGCTCAGAACGATAGTGAAGATGAGTTTCCCTGTTTGGATATGTTTGAAGAGGCGGCAGTAACCAGCGAGATGAAGGATGAACCGGAATTGGAACCCCCAAGATTGGAAGCCGAGGGACCTCCTATAATGACAATGATGGATCCGGAACCTGAAGCTATATTGCCGCATTTGGAGTCTGAACTTGCCTCACCTGTGGCATCACCAAGGAAATCCCGGAAAGATATTCCAATGGAAATGGCTCCACCCCAACTTACCAAAAGACCGATTCTTAGGGAGGTGACAGTGGACGACCTGACAGTAGAGGAAGTAAAAGCAAAGGCGAAACGTTTAGCTCAGCAAAAATGCCGGGATGCGGCAATCAGTCAATTAAATGTTCTGATTCTTTCCCTAAAACGGTACAGTAATCAGTTGGAAGATTTTTTGGTAAGATAATATTTTTCAGCTTTAATTGCAACTTTTACTTTTAACTTTTAAAGTAAACATTTAACTTTATTCTTATACATGTTTGCAGACAAATGAAGGTGATATGATACTGGAACACTACAGTGCAAAAACGTTATTGCGTGGGATTATGCCGGAAATTAATGAGTCATTAAATAAAACACATCCGTTTTATGAAGCACATACAATTACACAAATCTTGATTAATCGTGCCCGTGGTGAGACACCTCTTAGCAAATTGCCTCCTCGTAAACCCTACCTGTGGAAAGGCTCAGATCTTTTGTTGCTGCAGAAAACAATTCTTCAATCTGTGATACATCAACGTGAATTTTTCCTCTACTGTCGCTACACTGACATTCTTACGCAAATGGGCTTTGATTTGGACGATCTGGACAGACTAAACAAATGTCTAACCAAGGAGGCTGAACTGGGCATGCTAAAACTTATTCTAAATGAGCACGAGTTTTACAGTAAACTTAAGGGAAATCTCAAGAAGCCCATACAAAAGATGGTTATAACAAAAGATTTTAGAGGCTCGGGAATTCCACGCGTGTGTGTTTATCCATCTCCTGAACAACTTGTCGCTGACAAGTGGAAAGCATTGATCGAGATAAGAAGACGAACAGTTTTGTCCGCGATAGAACACAAGGACATTAATTGGCTGTATGTTCTAAAGGAGCTATCTGAAAAAAATCCCAGACTGAATAAAGTTGATGAAGCAGCTTGCAAATTGACTTACGACCACTTGCTTAGTTTTCGGTACAATAATGCACCGTGGCATGTTAGTGAACTTCAAACACTTCAGGTGAGCAAAAACAATAGGTGAACGTATTTAAAAACCATATCATTTTCATGGTGTTTGTAATTAATTTCATGGTTTATAATTTAATTTCCAGAATCTCCGAGAAAAGCAACCAAATGCTTCTTGGGCCGAAATAGCTGAAAGCTTGAATACGAACCGGTCTCCATTCTCGTGCTTCGTGAAATATAAATTGCATTGCGTGTACAATCCCAAATCGTTAAATCGCATACCCCGAGAGACCCTGGACACTGTAAAAGACTGTTTTGAACAATGCTTAGGAAACGCATCTCAAGTTGACTTTATGCTGAGAAGGGTTCTGAAAAAGCATCAGCATCAACTTTGGATAACTCCTGCAAGATTGTTAGACCTTTCCATGAAAACCTGTAACCCTAGGTTGCGGAAAGGCGTTTTTACACCTGTGGAGGATGCGCTGCTTCTTGTGCTACTGGAGAAGTACCGTAGTTACTTTTTAGAAAATAATGGAGCACTAGATCCTATCGGGTATGCTTTCCCCTGGAGGTATAAAACCACGTTACGAATGAGATTACAAACGTTATTTTCCAAGGTTTACTCCACAAAGTGGACACTGTAAGTGCAAAGTACACATAAGTTCAATACATTTAAGGCTCCGTAACCTATTGTGAAAATATATCTTTAAAATCGTTTTTTGTTTCAATTGCAGAGAAGACGACAAACTTTTGCTCTCATTGCGGGACAAGTACGGCCCAAAGTACAAAATAATTCAACGTGCATTTCCATTGAAGGATAGAAAGCAGTGTAGTTTTAGATACGTCTACTTACAAAAGATTTTGAAAACTACGACTTTGGAAGACTATCATCGGTTTTACATGCATAGGCAAAGTGGCCTTAAGATTAGCAAGTTGCACAAGACGGCTATTTTCCTTGACATGACGATTCGTTCCAAGCTAGCAGGAAATGGGAGATTTGTTCGTGAAATTGATTTAGAATTTCTAAAGTTGCGTCGTAGGCCCACAGAGTCAAATTTGGAGTGTTATCTGATGACGTTTCCCGCTAGTTTAATGAGCAAGGCTTTAAATAGGCTGACTGATTGTTTAGATCATATTGCGAAAAAGTACAAGGAAATTCCCACTCCTGAGAAGGGATCAAATATGGCCATCATGTTGCAAGGATTCGATAGGAGTAAGTTATGTAACTACATACTATCATAGTAATACTATGTTTACTTAATTGGCACACACTTGGTTTTATCTAAACTATAATGGTAAATAATATTAAAATTGTACTTGATTTCAGGGAAATTTGATGTGACGTGTCCAATCAGTATTGGTTCGGCTTTGCATTCTCGAAACGCTACATTGGTTCCCGAACATAGCATTCAGGATATGACAGAATTTGAAAAGGAAATATACGAAGCGTACAAATTCTTTTCTGCAAGAAGTACGACAAAATTAACTACAAAACGAACATACATACCAACGCTGGAAATTTTGAGGAAAATTCGCAGCGTCTCTAGAATTACCATGCCACCGGTACAAGCACCCAAACCTGGCGAACCATCTGTTGTCCTAACCATCAAATCGGAGTTACATGATGAGCAAGAAAAGGAAAGGGAAGAGCAGGAGTTGCTGCAAGAGTTGGAGGAACTGAAAAAGGGAGGAAGAAGAAAAGGAAGTAAAAGAAAGAAAACACAGTACAAAGAAAGTAGAAAGCGGGCGGCTATGCTGCGTTGGCAGAATCAGAGAGCAGCGGAAGCACAAAATGATGAAGAGGTGGTGATTGATGATGAGATTGAAAGTATTCCTAGTGTTGCAACGTATGGAAGTAGCAGTGCTGCTGGTAGCCCTTCATGCTGGGATGTAATGTCACCCGGTACACCTGCCACGCCAGGATCAGTTACTTCTAACGCAACCACTACGGATAGTGAATCCATGACAGGACTTGCACCGTTCATGAGAAAAACTATGCTGGGAATGATTAGTGATCACGCGTATATTTTACCAATGCAAAGTCCTTCAGAGTTATCAGCTTTGTCGCTGCCAGAGTTGTTTGCTAAGGGAGGAGTTAAAGTAAGAAGGTCCGCTAGATCAAAACCTGAAAATACGTAAACATGCTGGGTGTAACATTTATTTTGATTACATAAATATCGAGCTTTTATTGAATAT
>CM056169.1:21482759-21626245 GCA_029691765.1 Entomobrya proxima
CAATATCTATTATAAAATTAATCACGTCCAGATATTATCACTGTCTTTGAATTGATCATCAAGCATACTGTCAATGAAATGCATAGCTATCTGAGTGGGTAACAACACTTCAGTCATCAAATGGTAACCGGCTACATATTTAACATCAATTTGAATCCATTAGATGTTGAAATGAAACGATGACATCTTTCATGTTTATTTAACTCAAACGTTCTTGACACTTGATATTTTTTATGATTTTCGTTGACGGTTAATTTGTGTAATATTTCATTTGCCCAGGGAATCTCCCGTAAAGTTCACGTAAAACCCAAATTATGCTTGCTACTCATGGCAGTGTGCAAAGTATCATTGGTGAAGTATGAAGGGGAAATACGCTGGTCATTTAGCCAATTCAAAGTCACGTTATATTCAGTACTCATGAATGTCTGTATAAAAGCTTGTCGCATGGCTTATCCTGTTCCAGTACAGAATTACTCGACCTCTGCTAAGCAACAAATTGGTTAACCATGCAAGTGCAAAAAATGTTTCCCGTTCCCATAATTCTGGGACTCTTGGCTGTTTCTTCTCTCGTAAAATGCGGAAGCTGGTCGGAGGACCCACTAATTCAAGCATGGCTGGCGGAAATGCGTAGCGAGGGAGACGTAGAAACTGCGGCAGATGTTTCAGTCACCTTTGCCAATATCGTTAACGGAACCGTTCGTGGTAACACGGCATTATCTGTGGGCGGAAAAACTATCTACCAATATCTAGGAATTCCATATGCCGCTCCTCCAGTTGGCGATCTCCGTTTTCAAGTAAATTTTCTATACTTTGATACTTTCTTCAGCTTGATTTACAATAGTTTTTAATAATTTTGATAAACTGTATATAGGCACCTCAACCGTATCAAGGCTGGGGTGATGATATTTTCAATGCAACCAAGCACCCTCATGCTTGCCCACAATATCGTACAAATCTAACTCTGGTATGGATTTTTAAATTTAACTCTAATTTTATTACTCTAAATCTAACTTAATCTAACGCTAATTTAACGCTCGCCGTTCGCAGGCCGACGAGAGCTGTTTGTTTTTGTCCGTCTACAGCAGAAAACAAGTTGGGGGAATAGGGGATGGTGACCTGTTACCCGTGGTCTATTTTATCCATGGTATGAAATAGAACTTGCACTATTTTATAATTTAACATGGTAATTAAAAATTAAGGTAATATTACATGGAAATGATTATGCTATAGGTGGAGGATATGCTTTCGGACAAAATTCCGTTTATACCGGGATCAAACTGTTGAACAATCAGGAAATTGTTCTGGTGACCGTTCAGTATCGTTTAGGACCTCTTGGTTTTCTATGTACTGGGGATAATACAGTAAGCTGCAATAACGCCATGAAGGTAAGGATGCTATCCATACTCTATTTTAGAGAAATGTACATTTTTGAAATTTCCCGAAATATCTTTAAAAACGGCATATCTCTAGGACATGGTACAAGGGCTTCGCTGGGTTCAGGAAAATATTCATGCCTTTGGTAAGCATCATTAAATTACCTTCAGCCAATTTATTGGGGGTCGGGTTGGCTGCTTCAGGCACTTTTTATTGCTATCTCTCATTTTCATTTATACCTGTATACTAATTAGGTGGCGACAAGGATCAAGTGACTGTGATGGGTAAGACCAAGAGTACAAAATGTGTCCATTGATAAATGTTTTTGAGCTTTCATTGTCATGATCCCGTGTTTCATGAATTCTTGCAGGTGAAAGTGCTGGTTCTGCGAGTGCTCTTTACATGCTTCTTTCTCCCCTTGCTCATGGTCTTTACACAAAGGTAGTTGCCATGAGTGGAAGTCCGCTTCAGGAATGGGCAATTGATCGAAATCCAAATTTGTCGGCAAGACGTTTGGGTGCTCTGCTCAACTGCACAAACGAAACCAACGCAGATTTAGTTGACTGCCTGAGAGGAAAAGAATGGATGGCTCTTAGCCAAGCTGGACTTGGAGTCATTGTAAGAATATTATACTTTCACGAATAAAACATTTTACTTTAATAATTTTGCATGTTTGAATAAACAGATGGAAGATTTCGAAAACTTTGAAATTCGTCTCCATGGAAGCACACCCGTTGTTGAAGGAGATATTCCGGGAGCATTTTTGCCTGATGACCCATTGAAGCTGATGAAAGAAGGATACTTGCCAGACGTACCCGTGATGTTAGGAACGGTGCAACATGAAGGAATTCTGCCGTTAGCCGGTGCCCATTTCCTTACGCTAAATCCTAAGGGTCTGCTAAATGATACTGGATATATGCGAGACCAATTTATGACCGATCTATTGACAACGTGGGGTGTTGATGAGAGCAGCAATGGAGCTTCCGTTTCCCAAGCTTTGTCTCAGGGATATTTACGCCTTGGGGCGAACCGCTCCGATTTTGAGGAAAACCAGTATGAGTACCTTGATGTAAGTAAAAGAAAATAGAGCCGTTATGAGAAATCTGAGAGTATTTTTTATGATTATCGTATCTTATCTTAGATGCTCACTGCTCTGTTCATGAAAGGTCCTGTACTGCGAACTGCAGACATTTTGTCCAAGAGACTTTCTAGCGTGTACCTGTACAACTTTGAACATTACAACGGACTTGGCAGCAGTCTTTATAACCTGGTTTTCACCCTGGTGGTAGAAATTATCGGAGGGGAGAAGCCACCCATGAAATCAGGAATATGCCATGCAGATGATCTTATATACATGTAAGATCAGTAATAATTTAATATATCTAATATTATATTATTCAACACAACACAAAAGGTACGCGTCTCACTTTGCCCCTTTTTGCAATGTAGGTTCCGTCTTCCATTTATTCTTGGACCCAGGGACACTGCCTTTTCCAGAACATACTGCCAGCTATTTACCAACTTCTTTGTGTACGGAGATCCAACCCCAGAGGAAAGTGATGATTACCCCAAGTGGCCCAAGTACAACACTGAAGATCAGTACTACTTGAAAATGGATGATCCCTTTGAGGTGAAGCAGGACTTTACCCAAAACTGGAGATTGGGAATGCAAGACGAGACTCCAGAAGAACCGTAATCTTTTGTACAAGTTCTCATGTTACTCTGTGATACTCTGACTTAACTGCGTAGATTTCTAGTATAAAGTAGCGCTGTACAAAAATATCATGCAATAAACTTTAAATTTCCAACCAAACCAAATTGCATTTCCATAATTATCTGGGTTCTTATTTTTTCTTGTCATTTTAAACACTTGTTTTCATCTAACGTAACGTTTGAGTGGAAGTGTATTTACCCACCATATGCTGCTGCTGTACAACTGTTTTTCCAGCGAGTTACATGAATAGAGAAAAAATCCGAAAAGTGAATTTAAGTGGATGAAAAAAGAGGTACGGTTGAAAGGGACCGACTCCTTTCTTCCTGCTGTTGAGCTGAATTGAATTGAATGAGTGAATGAAAATAATGCAATATCTTTTGGAAATGGAATTGGATTGGATGATGTTGTTGTTGATGGGACTGGAATGAATGGGGAAAGGTGTTTCACAACAACCAGAGAAAATAAAATGGCAAAGAAAAGCCGACCAAAACTAACGTAAAAAGCTTGTGAACTTCAACAACAACAACAACAAACATGATCAGTAGTAAACTAACTTACATCAACGTGATTAGTATTCCACAAAAAATTCTGAATGAGATGAAAAGGTAGAAAGGAAAAATACGTCGTAGTTTGTGTGAGCAGTCCTGTCAGACTTTAGCCAAAACTTGTTTGCGTAGGAATTCTATTCAAAAACGCTAAGATGAGATTAATAGAGTTTTGCCTTTTTGGTTGGAGTTTGTTGAGAGACTCGTAAAGAAAAAGATGGAGGCGGAGGGAGGAATATAGTTGAAAAGAGGCTGGAGAATTCAAAGTACAGAAGAGTAGCAGTAAGTAATTTGATGATGAGTTTTGTTGGCGAAGAAAAGAACATCTTTTTCCTTTTGCCAGCTTTCTTTTGTGTCCCTCAGTCCACCCGACCACACCAAACCAATTCAATTCATTTTTACTTTTCAATTTGCTCAAAGGCAGAAAACTGGCAGTCACTTTTCTCCAGGTTTTTGTTCATTACAATCAGACTAACATGTTTTACTCTTGTGTGTAGGTAGTTCACATTTTACAAACATGTTTTTAAAACATATGCACATATAACAAACAGAATATTATGTAATCTTAAAATACTAGATATAGTTTTATAATTGATGTTACTTTAAAGTAGAGATGCTTTGTGGGATTCTCTGGTTCTTTACAGAATTTCAGGGAAAAAGTTGCGAACAAACAGGCCAGCAATATTTAGGGGGCATTTTGAGACAAACTCGGAACAGTGGGTAGGAGCTTGATACGCTGCTTTTTCTGCTACAAGATACTTTTCAAAGCACGAATCTTCCACTCCTAAGCTAGGCCTGAAAAATAATTTATGAATTAGCACAATAAGCGGAATAAAATATTGTCCGTTCACTTGGGTGAGTTTTAAAGATGGCTTACTTTAAAATTAAATGAATCACTTCAAAAAATATAGAGGATGGTGCATCCAAGTAAAAGTCGGCCAGAAGCTGAGCTTCGCAAATAGCTCGAAGCACACAGTCATGCGACTGATTGCGACCAAGACCCAAGTAAACGCTCATTCCAGTTTCAATTTTTTCGTAAATGTGGCATCTTTCTAGTCCAACAATTGAGGATAATCCCGACAAGGACTTTCCTTTAAACTCGTCGTCATCGTCACCTCCAAGAACCGGTGGTCCAAAATACATGTCATCCTCGTCATCTTCATCGTCTTTGCCGTTTTTTATATTGTTTTGAACCTCCTTGTCGTTTCCTAATTCTGATTTAAATTCACTACCAGAATCATCAGGAGGGGCACCAAGCCAGCCACCACCATGCCAACCAGCAGCTCCTTCGTCGTTTGCAGGGTCCATGTGCATGGCTTCCGCAAAAGCGTGTAAGTCCACTGCAAAAAGTTTTTTAATAAAAATATTAAAACCTTATTAAACCATTTATAATTCAGAGTACTTTTTTAATTCAAACTTACACCAAAGTGGCCATTCCACCACAGCGTCAACAATGAAGCCGTCTCCTTGGTTAAAAATATTTGGAAAAATGTTTGGCCGAGACACTTGACTGGTCAAAGTTAGCGAGCTGTCCTTTGGAATATGAATCTTCCTTTTAATAATCCTTCTCAACGCCCCTGAGGAGTCAACCTCTTTAATAAATTCCTTGAGACTTTCAGTGGACGCCTTTTTCAGTTTCTTGGTCACTAGTGCCTTTTTATCTTTTGCGCTGAGCATGTCTCTCAGTTTAATCTCACCATCAACCAAGTTTCCAGCTAAACTGATAACAACCAATGTTATCAATAGACAATTGCAACAAATGCTTACAATTTGCATTTTGAAATTCTTGGGAATATCTGAGGTCAATTGAAAGGCTATAGTTAAATGTCCAGAAAAGAACAGTGAATGCTTAAAAATCCAAAGAGTGCTTGGCACCCCATGTCATCAACGTTGCATTAAGGATTTGCTACACCACTTAATGATGGCCTACACCTAATCTGGTAGCGGTACCTGTCATCAAGGACAACGCATTATTTGCCTTAAGGCTTAAGGGTGCTGGTTTTCGGAAAAATCCATTACAGGTAGAATAACGACTGTATAAGCCACTGTCGCATGTTGGAGTCTTTGGGGGAACGTGATACATAGAAGGGTAAACTTATGAGAACAGTAAACATTTTTACCGTTTCTTTTCCTCATTTACTACGCTTGTTGATGATGATCCCTTTGGTGCTGCTGTTGATACCATATTACTTGAACAATTCCAGAATTTTCCCCAAATCCCAGTGGAAAATAAAGTAGTTTTTAATCAAGGAATTACGGCAACCATAATTCATAAAAACAACAATGTAAATTAGGAAATGAATAATAGTATCCCGTCTCATCAGCAGCACATTACTCCTTGCATTTTTCATATTCATCATCATAATCATAACAATAACTAACATCACAAAAGCAAACACAACATCATCGCATTTTTTGTTCCCATTATTTTTTTCTATTCATCTCATCATGATTATCATCATCAACATCCCAAATTCGAAAAAAATCTACACATATATACACACGGGAGATGACAACAAAAAACAAGATCCAATCTGAGAAACACGGTTTTTTCCTTTCCTTTCTTCTTTTCTGCGTAAATAAACAAAAAGCGTTATGTTTTTATTGTACTTTGTTAAAGCAAGCCAGTAGTATAATTTCAGATACGCCACGCGTTTCCACTAAGAAATTAATTTCCTTTTGTAATACTTTCCTCTCTCTGTATATTAAGTAAAATCAAAGGCACACAGGCTAGATATCAGGTATATTTTTCAATTCTTTTTTGTCTACAATATTTCTTCATCATTCACTCAATGATGATGATGAGCAAGGTGGAAAATGGGAAAAGATGAAATAATAATGGAAAAGGAAGATTGGAACTTTTTTCGGCAATAGTTTGAAATCTAGCATTACGTGGTGTCTACATACATATCTCAGATACTGAAGCTATGATACAACAGATTTTGCTTTCTTTCTCATGGAAAGATAAAATGATGACGGCAAAGGCAAAACGATATAGTTTTTCATGCTTTGTTTGTGTATGTGCAGAAAAGTGTAAAATATTATGATAATGATGAGGATGAAAGAAAGTAGAGAATGAGATGAGGTACAGGAAAATGACAATGGAAAGCCCATAATGGGAATACGAATTTTTCATGATTGTTTTTTAGCAATGTCATATAAACATTATAAAAGGGTTCTCTAAACTTAGGTTCCTTGAAACTTGAAAATATTACCTACCTACAAACTAGCAAGTAGTATTATACAACTTAAATAATATATTACTTCTGCAAAGCTTAAATCCATAAAGTCATATCTAAATCAGAACATTTACAAATGCATTTGATAACACAATAGTATTTGGAAAAGTTTGAAACATTTTTCAAAGAAGGTCATGACATTTTACGGGTTGATTTCCTCGTGTATCATGTATTCAAACATTATATACAATAAGTACATGAACACAGTTGGTATACTGTATACTTCACTACCCATATAAAGCCCGGATCGGATATAATAGTTTGTAGGATTGTCCTGTGACTGTTTTCATCTTTTATGTGCGTATTCAAGTGCCCTCCAATATCAAACACTTATTAATGGATACTTATAGGTAATTGTTCTACACGCTTGGCTATTTTCAGACTCCAACTATATCTACTGTAATAATTTGTTATACTTATCATATAAGTAATATTGACAATTGTTTGATTCATTTTAATGGATTAACGTTTAAACTAAAATTTCATTAGGCATTATTTATAAATTAATGCAAACAGCAAATAGTGTTAAGTTGAGTAGATTTCCTGGTTCTATCTTAACCGTATGTTAAAGTTTGGCTTAAAAAATATAATTTTGCTTTGTGTGTGCGTTTTTCTGTTCTTTTAAACCCTTTTTCATTTAGTCCATTTTGTATTATTGCATTTGCTTACTACATTACATTATATGAATATGAATACGATGCCTCATTCATGAAGTGGATAAGTGGATAGTAGATGGTCATTATTGCAGAAGTCATTGACTCGTGATTCTCTAAAAGTCATTAAGAACGGAAGGCATTGAGCATAATTTAACCAATTAATCAGCTTCTCAAAAACCTAGCCACTATCCATGATAGAAGCAAAAATAATTAGTACTTACTTTGTGCACAACCTACCCAAATTTCATTTTATCCTTTAAACTCGGCATGTTCTTCAATCCTTTTTTCAATAACTTACTGATAGACAAAGATTAGGTTTCCAACTGATACACAAAGCCTTATTCCATTGATTCACGGATAACGTACATTCTTTCTGCTTTTTGCAGGAAGCAGCAATGCAAGTTAATTATCCAATGGTTATGTAACTATATAAACCACAAACAATTAGACTACTGAAATAGCACCTGAACCCCAAATCATCCGCTTTGGAAGAAACATTTTCTAACTTAAGACTTAATTAATCAGCTAAAAGCTCGAATGGCAGTGGGGAGTCGATTGGATTGCTTCTGTTTATAAACAATGGAGAAAGCAAATGAATGAATGAAATGAATTGAAACAGAAGGCACATCATCTCCATCTCCTTACACTCACACTACAACAGTCAACGGTTAAACATATATAACCGTATAGCACATAAACGCACACTAGCCTTTTTTATTGTTGAGTTTACATCAGAAATTGAATGAAAATCATTGGAGATAAAAAGAAAGAAAGTCTGCATTCAAGCTAGATTAAATCATCATCATGATGACTACTACAACCTCTACTTGTACGCATCATCATACACTTCAGCAGCCACCGAACCGAGTTTGTTTCTTGCTCGCTTACCACCTCACTACATCTCCCTCCTGTTCGGTTCGTGGTATGTCCTGAATAGGGAAGCATGAAAAGTGAACCGGGTTTTGCAGAGATTAGAAATTCAACGACACGCCTCCCATTTAATTTCAATATCCAATCCATTCCATTCATCGCAGAGTTTCATAAACCATGCACATAAGACGTCAGCACTTTAGCACGCTGGACCAGTGAATCTGATCTGATTCATTCCATATTGCATTGATTTTGGTTGCTTATGTCCATACACCCGTTTTCACTTGTCTTCCTGTAAATGCTCATGTACAATATACCGACTGGATGACAATATAATCATCATAATCATTGTCTGATAGGGTTATAATGATTTTGGTTGAAGGGGAAAAATATGCCGTCATTTATCACGATATTAACATGATGAGATTTTTCTTTGTCCTAGAAGACACACAATAGATAGACTTTTTCAAACAAACAATGAACTTTTCATCATCCCTTCTCTCAAATTTTGTCAAAATGACACACAAAAGTAATCATTACGAATGAATGAACAATGAAGGATCGCTGGATGAATGGGACAATACAAAAAAATGCTTTCCATAATCAAACTTTTTTTTTAAAAGAAAGCAAAAGTGATCATATTTTCTGAAGAGAATCAAACAAGGAAAATATTATACATCTGCATTTTAACTTTCATTCAATTTTGTTAAAAGCTTTAAATGAAAACTTCATTTTACTTATATCTGTACCTGCCACCTGTGTAACATTTACTAACCATACGTTTATCTTAAAGCGTAATTATATTTAAATTTACGGAATGTGCCCTGCTTTCTCTCATCTTAGGAAAAAGATTTTCATTTAACAGCAATTATTAGTACTTAGAATCGGGCAATACGGGATATGCAAAACAAGTCACACACAGCAACTAACACTTTTTTTTTAATTTTAAATATCTGCATGGGATATAATTTATATTAAATTTTCTGTATAAGCAATCACTGATTTACTAAAAACTTATTGTACATAGTTATACGGCCTTTGGTTGAAGTAAATCTGAATCTCATTTCGCCCCACTCACTTCCTTTCCAGACTTGGGATGTTCGGATGTTGCATCTTTCTCGGTTGCAGTGAGGGGACCAGACCAGCCGTAATAATGATGTGTAGTACACAACACACCAAAATCAGGGAGTATAAAAGTCCGATTCGGATAGATAGGGTTCACAGTTGTTATCAAGCCTTCTCTTCTGCCTGTCATCTTAATCTGCTCTCTCCATAGCAACTCAGCATTCAGACGTGCATATTACAGATCTGACAAAGCCCTTTTTGATTTTCACTTTGCCCCAATATTACCTTTTATTGCTTTTCTATTGAGCAACATGGCAAATCCATTTCTTCAGGGTGGATCTTCACAACTGCCAGTAGTGTCAAGTGAATTATTTCTGGAAGAGTACATGTTTGGCAGGCGGCGACAACGCAGAAATCGAACCACTTTCACTGCGCAACAGCTAACCGAGCTGGAAACACTTTTTGCAAAAACAAAATACCCAGATATTGTGACCCGAGAAGAAATAGCTCTGCGAATCAACTTGTCAGAAGCCAGAGTTCAGGTTTGGTTTCAGAACCGGAGAGCCAAGTGGCGAAAGCACGCACGATTGCAATTCGTTCAAGAAGCATGGCGAATGCGATATCTTGGGGTTGGCGGTGGAGGTCCTACACAGTCAGCGCTAAATGCGGGCAGTATACCGCTAACATCCACTGTGGGCATGTCACCATCATCCCCCGACGACCTGCAGGTGAAAAAATTACTGGAAGATGAGGCTTGCAGCGGAAAAAGCGATGATGAGGGAATTGAAGGGGAAGAGGATTCTATTCAAGTTGAAGACTCATCACATGATAGTGACAGTGCGTCTCCTCCACTGCAACCTCCAGCCTGTCCCTTAAACCAACCAGTTACTCCCCCAACATCTCGAAGCTCAGGTGCATCTACCTTGGCGTCATCTGGGTCTCCCCCAGTACCCACCTCCGATTCTAGGAATCATTTGCTTTGCGCCGAACGTCTAAGGATTGCTGCACAAACGTAAGTTTTGTACTGTTTGCTCATTGTGGTAATTGTGGTTGAATTAATTTCATCTGCATTTACAACAAATATATGCAACTTTTTTGCAGGTTTTCTGCTGCAATGCTTCAGCAATCACAACAAGTTCCAGGAATAAAGGACTTTTTCAATCTGATGCCATCCCTTTGTGGATGTGGCCCAGACTCAACTATGGAGCAGCAGCATCATCCTCATTATTCTGCCACATCACCGGTATCCCCCCAGCATCATAATGCCCCATATCCAACATTTTCTACCAGCCCCTACCATCAGCAACGACATCATCTGCCTATTCCTGGAAGCGATTACTTACACCACTCCTCCCACAATAATAACAATCTGATAAATGAAGCTAAAGATTTGTCCATGCCACCCCAACAACCATCTCATTCCCCGGCTGCTTTACCACTAGTTATGGAACCTCAACACTCGGAAAAGAAAATGGATGGATCATCGTCAAAGGAGCCTTCCCCAAACTACTCTTCTTCCAGGAAGGCACGAACATCAGAGGCAGGGGCTACATGCAACAAAGCCAACGGCAGTGGTAACAATAATGGACAGAGCAACCACGCTAAAGGAAACATGGGTTATGTCAGTCATTAGGGGTAAAATGATTATTAAGGATGACAACAGTAGGCTTTATTAATGCAACATAGTCAATAGAGTAAATATTTAGAGGAAAATAGTTTACTAAGTTGGCAAAAAATAGAAAATTATGCTAGTCAATTTGTCAATAATTAAATGTATAATATATATATGTAACCCATTAACAAGTTATAGTATAATATTTATGTTCGAAACTGTGTATTCTATCTACAATAATCATGAGTGTAATGTTGATTGGTCACCTATTCAGACATTCTTTTCTGGAAGGTGTGATATTAGTTGAACTTGACGCACTCTTTGAAATTCACTGACAATATCTAGCTGTCTCTGCAAAACTTCTTCCAGAATCTCACGGGCTCCTTTTATTTTGCAGACAATGTAAGCCCATTCTGGGATTGGTGGAAAGCGTTTGTACTTCCACATAAAAGCTATTTAAAATTTAAAAGTCTATTCAGTCAGGTCATGGGAAATAAGAAAATATCAGTACATAAAATGCTTCGGTCAAATATTTAAGTGCGGCTTTAGGCGTTTGTACCAATCAATTCGTTTTCCCGTTCCACCATTTTAATTGCGGCATGTAATCTGTCTCCAATAAAGTTATTCAGCATTTCATTGTACTCTTCAGTGATTGTATCAAGCGGCTCATAAAACTGTTGTATTTCTTTAGGAAAGCGTATCCATTCGTCCTGCAATTTAGCGTTTAGTAATTCCCCACTTAGTAATCTCTCCATCCTGTCCAACTGGATTAATTGCCATTTGGCTTTGACAATCCACTGAAACGTTTCTTGCATGCTTTCCTGAAACTGAGTTGACACCATATATGACATCCCCATTTTCGACATGATACTGTTATGGTTGTCTTCATTCATGATTCACTGTTCACTTTTTTATCGCCCACGTCCAAAGAATTCTCCCCGAAAATGTGTTATTTTTTTAAATGTCATGCAGTATTCGTATTATGAAACCAAAAGCACAAATAGTTTTTGCAATTCATTCATTGTTTTTCGTCATATTATTTTGAATCCATGTCAATCTTATGCATTTTATTTGAATCTGTCAATGATTACAAATTAGGTAAGAATAAGGTATATGCATCTAGCAGTAAGGTTTCTAGCGTCTGAATGGTTTTCTGGAAAACCGGTGCGGTGAAACCCGTGGTCCGTGAATCATTCTTACCATTATATTTTTACTTGTTGTTTCATTTTCTTTTTTAGTCTTTTTTATTCATCATCTCATAATGCCCCATATTGTGCTACTTGTAGTACAGGTATACAGTATATCATCAGGGTTTACATCTTGTGTTTTGCATTAAAATTGCAGTGATATTTCATTGACACTTTCGATCTTCATCTAAGAATTGCGTTACGTACGTAAACATACGTTAATCATTGATCATATTCATTAAGAAAGTAAAATACCTTACAACCAGCGGTCGGTGGTCTTTAGAAAAATCCCTGACTTCGTCATCAGTATTGTATGCATATCGAAAGAAATGGAAATTCCGAAGGATCATTCTTGCACCTTTTTCAGGCAACAGGAAGGGAAGCTGCTAAACTTGACCCAATTTCAATTTTACGACTAGGAAGGAAGTAGTTGTACACGATTGATGGTATTACGCGTGTGACCATTAAAGCCAAGTTCAAGCTTTATCTTCTTGCCACCGCCACCATGAATCTGAATGGATCCTGTCTGCTGAAACTCTAGACAAAATATTATTGAAAGTGAAAACGAAATTCACAATGTAACCTGAACCTTGCCTTGCCAGCTTCTAGATCAACAAAAATAGGGATGTAACAATGTCAAAAATGTGGTCTTTCTGTTTAGCCAAAACATTGTTGTGGACAAAATTCCATGCAGAGCAAAACAATGCCATACTCGAAAAGGGTAAGTAAAAGACTGAAATGTTAATGCTATTATTGCAACCTTCCGATTCGTCCCAGACCAAAGCTTTCGGCAATGTCACTACTCACTACCATCAAAGGTGCACTACGTGATAATGGACTTGCATGGAAAAAATACAATGATAAATAATACGGGTTATGTGGTACAAACAGAGGAATGAACTTGGACGGATTCCTGGTACACTTGAACCTATTTTTGGGACTTTGATGCAATGAGCATTTTTAAAAATTGAATGAATATCCTTCCAGGCAGTAAGGCAATAGGGTAGAGAGTCTAGACTAAGGTACGATTTTAGTATAAATTAGCTGAACAATTCTGGAAAAGACATCACAAACATCTCAGCTCTCTAAACATACTAACCAACCCAATCCATAGAAGAAGAAACTCATTCCAGAAGTTACAAAATGAATCCGGTAAGTAAAATCCGATTTCGGTACAACCAGTATTTGAGCTTATAAGTAAAATCTTGATTTATCACTTCATTTTTTAATGCATCTTTCAGTTGTACTCCTTAACCCTTCTTGTGGCGGTGGCATCCACAGTCTTTGGAAATAATTATGGAGGCAGTGGAGGAGGCTACCAGATGCAACCGATGATGCTTAATTACCAACAATCCAACGCTCACCAACCCCCTCCCCAGTCTTACAGTGCCCCAATGGCCGCACCCCAACAACAATCCTATGTCATCCCAATGACTGCAGCTCAGCCATCCTACAACAGTGCTCCTCAACAGCAGTCCTATTCTGCCCCCGCGGCTCAACCCCAGCAATCTTATTCCGCCCCCGCTGCTCAACCTCAGCAGTCCTATTCGGCTCCTGCAGCCCAACCCCAGCAATCATATTCTGCCCCCGCGGCTCAACCCCAGCAGACCTCCTACAGTGCACCTCAACAACCCCAACAATCGTATTCCGCCCCTGCTGCACAACCCCAGCAGCAATCATACAGTGCACCCCAACAACAATCTTATTCTGCCCCCGCAGCCCAACCACAACAGTCATCCTACAGTGCACCTCAACAACAGCAATCTGGCTGGCAATCCTCCCAAATGGCACCACAGCAGCAATCCTATTCCCAGCAATCCCCATCTTCCTACTCTTCTTCCTCTCCATCTTATCAGCAACAACAGAAAACCGAGACCGTCAGCGTTTCATACTCCGCCCCATCCAGTAGTTCCTCCTATGGATCCTCTAGTCCTGCGGCTTCAAGTGCTCCTTCCTCTTATGAATCCTCAAGTCCAGCATCGTCCTCCTACAGTCAGCCTCAGCAATCCTCCAGCAGTTACAGTGCGCCAGCAGCTCCCACCACAGTTTCCATTTCCTACAGTGGCAATGAAGGTGCTTACAAGTCGTCCTCTGCTGGTTACGGTAGCTCTAGTGGTCGCAGCGCTGGTGGTGCTGAATCTAACGCCGCAATCCTCAGACACAACCAGAAAATCACTCCAGGGCAGAGTTACCAATTCGAGTAAGAATCTCAGTTCGCCCCAAATATCTTCATCTCCCACTAGCTAGAATATCGAATGATTAATGATTTTTTTGTTTGATTGCAGCTATGCCACTTCCAACGGTATCCAACACAATGAGCTCACTACTGTCAGTGCCCCAGCCGTTCCCGGAGGATGGGGAAGCATCACCAAAACTGGCCAGTACAGCTACACTAGTCCCGAAGGTCAGCCAATCTCCTTGAGCTACAGCGCTGATGAGGCTGGCTTCAGGGCCAAGGGAGCTCATCTTCCTGTTCCACCAAAAGACATTAACCAAGAGGCTGCTGCAGCTGGATCGTACTCTTCTGCTTCCTCGTCCTCTGCTGGAGGATACTCATCATCGTCTTCATCTTACTAATGACATTATTTGTTGCTAAAAATAATCCAAATTACTAAAAGTTTTATAATAATTTAGTGTAACTGGCCATTAATGCCATAACTTTGCTGTGCTATTGAAAATTACTTAAAAATAAATAAAAAACGAATATATTTTTATAATAAAAATGAAAACGTATAATAATCCTTCTGAGACTTGAAGCAAAGCAATAATTTATTTAAAAAGTAGCCATTAAATGCACCTTGTTGAATATGCATAGCTATAATTGACCTTTTTGTTTAAACATTTAGCAATGAGTACAAGTTTGCCCGAGACTGCATATCTGCTAGTATTAGTTCATGTTCTTCAAAGACAGCGCTTTCCTGCATTTCAGAGGGTCATATTGACAATTCGATTAGTTATGTTGGGAGCCCATTAAAATATTAAGTAATTTGTAATTTTGTAAGAATAATGAATTAACAAGAATCTATAGTCGCAGCAAATTGAAGCAAGAGCCCCCACACTATATATAATGACTGAGATGTTCACAGTTTATTCACAATTCATTTTTTACTCTATCCACAACCAGAAAAGGAATCATTGCAATTATGAAGCCAGTGAGTTGTATTTGTAGAATGATTGCTCAGAATTTTGGAATATAATTCCAGATTGTTTCATTTCTGAAATTGCGATTTTGTTTGAACTTTTTCAGATCATTTTGTTGGCTTTTTTCACGGTGCTTGCACTGGCTTATGCTGGTGCGCCCGCTGGTTATGGCTCTGCGGATGATTCCGATGTTCCAGCACCAATTGTGAAAACTGAACCAGACACAACTGCATCACCCACCGCAGGAAGTGCTCCTGGAGTATCTTCAACTCCATCAGCAGGACCTCCAAACGCCGGAAATCCTCCAGGTCCACCTCCAGCCGCTGGAAATCCTCCAGGCCCACCTCCAGCCGCCGGAAATCCTCCAGGCCCACCTCCAGCAGCTGGAAATCCTCCAGGTCCACCTCCAGCCGCCGGAAATCCTCCAGGCCCACCTCCAGCCGCTGGAAATCCAACAGGAGCACTTGACGCTGGAAACCCACAAGGCTCCCCGGCATCTACACCCGCCCCCGCATACCCACCTGGAGGTGCCCCTGCATCCACTTCCGATGGAGGCGCTCCTGCCACAACACCCGCACCTTCTGGCGCCAGTCCAGCCGCTTCATCATCTTCTGGAACTTGTTCTCCATGTAAGAAACTTTCGATACGCAGTTAAAAAAGGATTACCTATTTGATTTTGCTAAAATGATGTTTCATTCGATATAATAGGCCCTGTCTGTCCGGCACCTCCCCCACCACCACCCTGTGGAAGCACTGGCACCACACCAGCCTCAGCCAGTTCTTCAGATGCTGGATCGACACCAGCCTTAACAACCCCTGGATCTCCTGCTGGTGCTCCCGCAGCAGAATCCTCTCAGGCTCCTGGTTCATCGTCCACGGATGCTCCCGCTTCCAGTTCATCTACAGCAGCAGCAACTACCACCCAACCAGGTAGTTCAGATTCGGTAATTATCAAAACCGAAGACGGAGGTGCAGCGCCGCCTGCCGCCCTCTCCAGCACTTCCGCTGCACCTTCTGCTAGTAGCTCAAACGCTGCAACAACCGGAGCTCCAGAAGCCGGCACTACACTGCCTGCATCTCAATCTTCTGACGCTGCAACATCCGCCGCACCTTCTTCCGGAAGTTCGGATGCATCATCCTCCCCTGCGTCTCAATCTGCAAGCAGTAGCAATCCCACAGGACCGTCTGCAACTTCAGGAAGTTCCTCGGCTGCAGCAGCTTCTACTACACCCGCTGCGGCTTATCCAGCTCCAAGCGTGTCCTCTGCATCGCCTCCAGGCTCATCTTCCAGTAGCTCATCATCCTCAGACGAGGATAATGCTGGTGGAGCTGGTGCCTATGGAAGAAGAAGGCGTGCCCTTTCTCCTCTTCTCCGATTCTTTTCTAATGAATAATTTATTTGTTCCAACTTAAATTATGACGTAATTTATTGTTGATTGTCTGTGTAATTGTGTGCTCCATTGTCTGGTTTTTATCATCAACTATTTCAATAAACATTAAAAGTTAAACCCAAAAATTGATCATCATTCACTTGTCACTATTCATTCTCAAGTCACCCCAGCAAAGTGGTTTGGAACTAAAAGCATGAACTAGCACTAAACTACCAATAAAGCACTGAAGGATGCATCTTGGCGTAATTGACCATGAGTTTTAAAATGTACTAAATGTGTATTTAAATGTGTTAATCTCGACCGTTGTCAGATACATCATGTTTACACCATATTATCATTGTATTATATGTATTGACAAACACTAATTTCGGAATCCTAATTTCGTAGAAACGAAACATTGCAAAGCACTTCACAGGAATGAACTTCTACTTCCAACAAATTACATTAGAAAATCGAAAAATTCATTCACACCCACGCGACGTAAAGCCGCAAATGTTGAATGTTACTTAATCTAATAGTTGCTAATTAAGAAGGTAAATGAAAGTACACGTGTACCTATAATTGTTTGTCAATGTGCTGTTGTGGCATAATTCATCTTCAGCAGTGCATTTTTTGAACGTTTAATAACTGAAGAAGTCTGGTAGTTGGTAAATTTTGAAAGCATAATGAGATCATAAAAATAAGTCTTGCAAAGTGCAAGTTAACTGTTAACTGCATAAATATATTATTGCAAGCACTGTCATCAACAAACATGGCCAAGATCGCAAAGAAACCATACGATCGATTTTAACAAGTACTTGTCTTATGAATTGCATAATTAACATTCTTGATGAACAATAAGAGAACAAAAACTCCCTTGAGTGTGGCAATTGAGAATCAGGTACTCCACCATTTAGTAATTTCAAGTTACTGATGATAGCAGAATCCTCAGCTGCCCTATTTTAAGATTTCAGAATGTATTCCTTTTCATTAATATTTATGCTCGCACAAAACTTTTTATTGCGAAAACATGAATAAGGATGAACACAATTTTGCATGCATGAGGAGACTGGAAATATATGGAATGTTCATATCAGGAGACTTGTGCACTTTTGTAGTATAAAAAGGAGTGATGCTTTGGAACAACTTGTTACAATCTAACTGGCTACTGAGCTGATAGTTCCCTGTGGACAACGCGTTCGGGAGCTACGTTCGTTATAGTTTTACAGAATGCGACAGAGTATCAAAATGTTCGGGTGTATGGTAAGGCTTTCATAATACATGCTTTTCAAACATTCTCTAAAGTTTGACGAATTATCATGCAATACAGATTTCTATATTTTAGAAGGCCGTGGTGCTCCTGATTTGCACGGTTAGTGCGAAACCTGACGTTCCTTCCTATGCTGCTCCCCTGCCACCTTCATCAGGATATTCTCCTCCAGCACCTCCTCCGCCATCTGGAGGTTACAACCCGCCACCAGCCCCACCAACTGGGGGATACAACTCTCCTCCAACCCACCCCCACCACCTCCGTCCGGGGGATATAACCCACCGCCAGCACCTCCAACTGGAGGATACAATGCTCCACCCCCACCTGCTCCATCAGGCGGATACAACTCACCACCAGCACCTCCGCCACCTCCGTCCGGTGGATACAACCCACCGCCAGCACCTCCAACTGGAGGATATAATGCTCCACCACCGCCACCTCCATCCGGTGGATACAATCCTCCACCAGCACCTCCAACTGGAGGCTATAATTCACCTCCTGCCCCACCAACTGGAGGCTACAATGCACCACCTCCCCCACCACCACCTTCTAGTGGATATAATTCCCCACCGCCACCAACAGGCGGATACAATGCTCCACCTCCCCCACCACCACCGTCTGGCGGTTACAATTCTCCTCCGCCACCAACTGGAGGATACAACGCTCCTCCTCCTCCCCCACCTCCACCAGCTAGCTCATATGGCAGTCCACCTCAAAGTAGTTATGGCACGCCTCCATCCCCACCTCCAAGTGCTTACGCAGCTCCTGCACCACCTCCACCTTCCAACAGCTATGCTGCTCCTGCATCACCTCCAGCGGATTCGTACGGAACTCCACCTAAATTCAGCAGTGGACCGTACCCATAAATCCATTACCTTATCGCAATTCCCTCTTATCGTTTTTTACGTTTTTATACATTTTTACCGAAAATTAAAAAGACGTTGCAAATTCTAAAATTCTAACAGTGATCTATGAAATTCATATGCATATTATGCATAAAACGGTTTACATCTCTTTGTTGCACTCTTGCACATTTACATGCTCGACAGTTCATCTCTATGCACTTGACCTGACAATGACACGATAACTATAATTCGGATGCCTTGCTTATTAAGCTGCATAGCTATAGAAATATAACATGGTCATTATAATTAAACTTGTCATAAAGTCAGAAACTCATTTATTCAGCTTTCTTCTATATAGGTTTTTGCATGCATGACTTTGCTGTCTACAAAAATTTTCAAGCTTGCGAATTGAGAATATTTTACAAGTGTGATCATTCAATCTTCTTCAATCGCCCGTGCATTGTGCATTTGCAAAAAGTGCATGAAATCTAATCTCAAGAATCGGTTTCAAATTTCTGTGTTTTGAAAAGTGATAACTAATTTGCTACAGTGCTCATCAATTTGTGTCCTTCTTTGTTAAAGTGTACAAGCATGTCTGAAAAGATGCCGGAATCTCCTCGGGTGCCTGCCGAGAAGCCTGACGTTGAGGGTGGAGGAGGGAAAAAGTGGGAACCTGGAAGCGTGTTGGCCAATGTCATCTTAGAGCAGCAAGCTGCAGATCCGGTAGAAAAGGGACCTTTCATTCCGACACTGGAGAACTCGCCCCGAACCGGAAGGAACGTTTCTGTGATCAAGGCTAAACTTCGAGAACAAGAGTCTCGTCATTCCTTGGAAATCGTACGCATTAAGAGGGAGCATGACGTGAAGGAGGAGGTGATGAAAGCGGAGATTATAAAGCTGCGCCAAACTATTGACGATTTGCAGGAAAAGTTACAAAAGGAAGAGACTCTGCGAAAGGAAATAGAGCTTAAGGAAGCGCAGACGTCAAAGGACCTGTTGGTCATTTCGGTAAAATGCGGTGAATTGCAGGGACGTCTTGATGATTGCCAAGAGGCTCTGGCAGAGTCTCGAGGGCATATTGAGACGCTTCGAAAGCTGCATGAGGAGCGGTTGGTGGGAATGAGGAAGGAATTTGTGGAAATCGGGGAGCAGCATAATGCATCCAAGGAGAAATTGGAACAGAAGATTCGGGATTTGGAGGATCAGTTAAGGGAAACTCGAAGCGGGTCTCAGAAGGAGTTGGCTGACAAGTTGGAAGAGTGGAAGATGAAGGAGGCAGAATGTTTGGAGAACATTAAGCGAGTTCAGGGACAGTATGACAAAGTAGCTGAGGAAAGAACTGCTTTGATGGAGGAATTGGAACAGATAAAGGTTCAACTGCAGAAATCCCAAGATAGCCGCGATGCTTTGCAGGTAGAAATGGAGGAACTGAGGGAATATCAGAAAATGGAGTTGACTCAAATCCAGGAACAGCATGCTGCTTCTCAGCGAGAATGGGTTGAGCAATTGGAAACTGTTGGTAAGGAACGGAGCGAGTTAGAGGAAGAGCTTGCCGCAATGAAGATAACTAAGGAGGAGTTAATTGAAGAGAAGGCAAGGAATCTGGAAAAGCACGAAGAGTCCATCAAGGTTCTGAAGGAGGCTCTGACTGTTCTGGACGTGCAAAATAAGGAGCTGGCCAATGAGCTAGAGGCGATTCGGGCAGAGTGCAAAGAAAAGGAAACAGTCAGGTAAGCTGAAACTACTGAAAAGCTGCATACAAAATAAAATGTAAGCGCTGTTTTACAGGGATTTTTGTGATTCTTTTTCTTTTACAGTGCCACACTAGCGTCACAAGTTAACTCGCTGCTTGTTGAAAGAAATGAAGCGCAGATTGAGAAGAACAACTTGACAGCGGAGAAGTCTAAACTGGAGACTGAGCTTGCGTGCAAATCTCAAGCGCTGGTTGATTCAACAGTGGAGCAGGGTTCGAAAATATCTAAACTTGAGGACGAGCTAGCTTCTATGAAAAAAACAATGACGGAGGAATTAAAAGATAAAGATGCTCTGATCAAGAACTTGGAATCGACTGTTGCACAATTGAAGGAAAGCATAACTAGGAGCTTGGAGGAAAAGAATGATACAATTCAAGATTTGACCAAAAAGCTGGACGAGGAACGAAGTGCGGTTTCATCCAAATCTGAAGAATGTAATCGTATGAAAGAAACTTTACAAGATAGTTCTAATCAACTTCAGGAGATCAGTGCCGAGTATGAGAGCAGTAAGCAGCAGATTTCAAAGTTGAATTTGGAAATGTCGCGTTTGATCAATGAGGTAAGCGTATTTTACATTCTATTTTAATCGTACTTACTTACTCCTTCCGGCGATAACCGATGAAAATACTTTTAATATTTTAAGGTTGTAAATATCAAAGAGGAAAACATACAACTCAAAAGTGGACTGGGTGAAGCTGTGCAGAAGGGAGAATTCTACAAAGAAAGGTACGACTGTGGAAATCTTCAAAGTTATCAATTTGTTATTGTTATAATAAAAAGGTTTACTGGTTGCAACTAAATCTGAACTGTTAATGATTGCTTGTTTACAGAAACCAGGTCCTTACCGAGCAACTTGCGAAACTGCAGCGTGAGAAAGATGAGAGGGAAGCAGAACTAAAGACGGATGTTCAGGAGAAGATATCGCTGATCGAGTATCTTCAGAATCAAGCTGGACCTGGTACACCAAATGAGAAGAAAAGACGACGATTCTTCCAGCAGTCTAAAGCCACTGTCACAAGTCCTAAAAAGATGGAGAATCAGACAGCTAATGACTCTGCCACAGGGAATTCTCCGACTTAATAACGATATCACGTTTTCATTTGATTAAGATCATTATTACCGCATGTAAAATGCATGATACTACTTCTTCGTATATGTATGTGATTTGGCGTAATTATTTTGTGTAGTAGATATTGAACTTTGTGGATTTAATGTGTTTAATCAAATATTTAATACTTCTATCATATTGTAAATATATATGAAATTATTCATAGAACGTCATGTACAATAAAAACGAACTGTTTAAAATAATGTGTTTAATTTTTAATCGATGCATATCACAATTCAACGGTTGATACATTTTACATCCGGTCAACAACCAAAGTTTGAAATCAAAAGGGTACATTGGCAGTTTCAAGTTCCAACATTTCCAAGGGTTGCCTGAAGCATACAAATGCAAATAATATGTACTATTTTAGATAACTAGCAAGTTTTATCATTTAGACGTACAATGTGCATTTTTCTTACCTCAAAGACTGGTCTCGTCCTATGCCACGTTTGTGCTCACACTTTTCCACCCACTCCTTGAGCAATGGAATCACCTCTACTTTGATAAACCACCTAGCGTCAAGGGCTCCGTTTGTGCAATTTTTGCTTTTGACGACTGAGTTGCAAAGATTCAATATATGGCGACCCTTACTCATAAATTCTTTTTCGAATGCCTTTTGAAACCCTTCTAGTACCAGCCTGTTGTACTTACTGTTAGTAATACTTCCAACCAGGCAACAGTACACTACTGCATTTACGCAACAGTTTGTGATGGACTGCCTACAATTGGAATGATTAAGGTAAGCTCGAATGACTCCACTAAGAACCCGTACCAATGTAGCGGCTATGTTTTTTGCCCTAAACATTTGAACCGATGATAAAAACAATTGCGTCAGCTTCGTATCCCCAACTACATGATCCCCTGCAATGTGAGTCGGCACTATGTCGGATAGCACTTGGTTGATTTCCTTGTCCTCACTTAAATCCATAATTTTCTATAAAACAGTAAGATGGATTTCATTACAATTCGTTAAAAGATTATTATTACTATTATAAATTGAATATATTATTTTTCTTACAAAAGCTGGATGACGATCCCTATCAGCACTCTCCGGCGGACTCTTAATGAAACCAAAAAAGGCGAAAATAACAATTTCCCGCAACTTTCGAAGCAGGTACTGATCCTGTGCTATATTAGGATACAGGGCTACTGCTTCAAACACTACATACAAGCACTTTTCCAGTGACCTCAAAACTGTTTCAGAAAACTTTTCCCAGGGTGGCGTTGACGGCCAGGGTGGGGGTACCATAAGGTCTAGAAAGTTGTGTGCAACACTTTTCATTCCTCTTACGTACAACAACTCAAATTTGACTTCTTTCAAAACTATAGCACACGAAGCAATCACTGATTTGATAACACTTATACTCTCTCGTTCTCTTTGGTCGTCTTTGAACAATGAACCATTCATGACACCTTTTAAAAGCTCCACTAAAGGATACAGGTAGTTTTGAACTTCCATTTGATCACACGCCCCCCTTCTCAGTTTCTGGCAGTATTCACGTAACAGAGTCTCATTTGAAGTACTTGAAAACCCATTATTCAGCACTATTTCAGTAAGTTCATCTGGAACTGAACAGTCCAGCGTCACCAGTCGAATCCAGGTTTGAGTCCATTTGACTAGAGGAAAACTGTGTTCAATGAATTCTTTATTTTTGAACAACCTCTGAACAAAGTATTGACTGACAAGGGGACATGTGCGTTCATGCAACGCAAACAAGTCAAAGTCCTTCTCGTACTCGTTCGCACTTGGTCTAAATTTTCTGGTCAACAGAGTTACATCGGCTGCTAGGCAGGCTAGTGGTTCCACATCCGTCGATGGAATTCGGTTAGAGTTGAGAGTAACAACTGACTTCATGAAGGGTAAACTTTTCTCACCAATTTTTATGAAAATGTCCTTTCCCTCTGAGCTTGATGTAAAATCAAGCATAATTGATTCCATCACCCATTTTATGATCCATTCCGTAATTTGACTTAGACAACGAGCCGTGCGGAGAACGTAGTTGTTACCGGCATTTGTAAACCACATGGACAAATTTGAACTAAACAACAAATGTCTTCCAAGGTCAGTTCTATTGCATAAGGAGGGTGTGTGTTTTGGCAAAGAATCAAGCAAATCTATGTAAATCATCGCCAGATCTTTTCTGTGAGGGTCCGAACTGTTTTGGCAAAGAAGTTCATCCACAGATTTCATATAGAGAGAAGCAATAGACAGACCACCAGTCAGACTTATTTTCTTCTTTAGGAGTATAAGAATCGCACAGGAATACGCACGCAGAATTACTTTCCGCCGACCTGGGGTATTTTTGCCCTTTCCAAACTCAAACACATCCTTGAGTCGGTCAATCTATGTTAAAAGGATAAAAAAAAACCTGAGTACTTTTGGTAGTACTTAATGAATAATTTTAAATGTGATTTGACATACCATTGAAACAACTAGTTTCTCAAACTGGATAACCATTGACAAAGCCATGAATAACGAGCTTACACGCATAATGCCAATTTCGCTAAACTCGGTTGTCCTGCAGTTGTTCCTATTTAACTTTGTACAAATATTAGACTGAAGTCTTCTAATATCCTTTTCGCTGGCCCACCGTGAATAAGCTGCCACAAGAGTGACAAATTCCATAAATGGGTCATTGTGAGTACCAAGGGGTCGAGTTTTGGAAGAAGGGCGAAAACTAGGACGCACCGGAGTAATATTAACATTTTCTTTGTCCTTTTCCTCCTCTAAACTTCCACAGATCTCGGCACTACTTTCGCAGATATGTATTATCAGCGTCAACCACTTTTCAACACTGGAGTACGTTTCCATACTCGAAACTAGAAAAAAATGGACAACACGTTATTATATCTGTATAATTTCTTCTATATAAACAAATTAAAGAATTAGTTTTCATACGATTTGGAATTCCTCTGTCCACCCTAGGCACCCATTGTGCCCAAAGAGCACCAATAATCTCGTTATCTCCTCCCCAATACTGGAGAAAATTTAATGATAGCCTAAGAATTTCTTCAGACTTTCCACCTCTGATCATCCATTCCTTATACTCATTATGAATCCATTGAAGGGCATTGTTTTCGTTTTCCTTGCTATCCACCCTGCCTTGACCTTCACGATGAACGCCAGCAATTCCATAGTCGCTTATTTGGGCCATATGTGAAGTGATCCAAATGGAGAAAAATGGATCAGATCCGGAATTTGAACGTTGGACTGCCTCCTCGAATAGCTTCCAAAACGGTTTCTATTTAAAAACAGTCATCAGTGCATTCAACATCTCCAAATTAGATTTCCATATTCCAAGTTTTCTTACCTCCTGTCGCAATTCAGGCTGCATATGTTCAATAACTATCTTAATCAAGGTCCAAATTTCTTTCACGCAGGTACAATTAAATGGCTGTCTCTCATCCAATGGTGTTGTATCCTCTGAGATGAATTTGAACTTTGCCAGCTGCAATAACTCGTCCATCAACCAGTTGGCCATGGAATGGCTTGCGCCGAATATCAAAAACAGGGACCACCTCAATTCCAGTTGCATATGAAAAAAATGGTATGTAGCGGAGGAGCACTATAAAGTGAGCAGTAAAACATTGATAATGATCATTAAAACTGAAAGGGGCAAAAGTTCTAAAATCGGCATGTCTTACATCGTTTCCACTTCTGTATCCGCAGTGACTCTTTAGAACACTTGACCAATCCTTAACAGGTGGCAATGTTTTCTTCAATCCTAAGAACATTCCCTCGAGCTCATCTACTTTCCACGCTGTTCTGTAATACCGAAGTCCTCTCACAATCACGTTTAAGAATTGACAAGCGTTCTTTCTCAAGTTCCATGGACTCTTATTAAACAAGTCCTGAGAATCATCCGTCACTGACGTCATATCATAGTTATTATAAGAATGCGAGGATTCCGAGAGGATCTCTAAGGAGGAAACATTCTTCCGAAGGATCAAAATCATCTTTTTTATTTGCTCCTTATCAAGCGGATCAAACTGATAGCCGAAACACCGCAGCAGTCTGGGCTTTCCTGAAATTCGGTAAGTTTTGACATGATCACTCCTCAAATTTTCGATGGCGCTTATAGCCTCTCGTCGCAACAAGTAGCTTTCCGGACTAAAGGAATGGTCATGTGGGCGTAGGGCTCCCTTGCAGTTAAGACAATATACGACACCTGAATCTGAACAAAAAGCCCTTGCATTAGAAACAATCACTTTAAACTTGCCAGAAAACTTTATAAATCATAATCATACCTATTTTAGTTTGCTCATCGTCATCTCCACTATATCCAATGATTGGGGAACTTGGAGGTGTGAAGATTTGCGAATCCAATTCCATCTCCGAGTCCATTTTACATTGATCTCTGAATCTCTGACTTTAAAATGCGGGTAGTAAGTCACTGGTACACATACAAATTAACTTTTTGTACAACTGCACTTTATCAAAGGACCTTTGACAAGGGTCAACTCTTACCAAAGGTACCGGAAGCACTAGAATGACCAGTGGTCCAGATTGACAGTTGGAGAATGTATAGATCACTGTGAGACCTACAGGAGACTTGTTTGCGCTGAATCGTTTTCTTCCCGGCACATCACAGCCAAAATATTTTGGTGCTCAAGGTAAACATGCAACAGATACCAGATAGCAGATGCCAGATAGAACAAAGTCATGTTTTTGGTATTTGGTACGTACGTCTTCATGTATCATGTTATGCTAAGCTAAGCTAAATGGTAATACCGGTGCCGAAGCTAATGAGTAGAGGTAGAGGATGCAAAATCGGATTTATGAATTAGGTTTAAGATAAGCATGAACTTGTAAATGGTGTGTATTTTACGGAACTTTTATTTCATGTTAAAGTATCATTTTAAAAATTTAGTTTAAAAAATTTAGTTAACTTAATTTAGTATTTTAATTTATTCGGGATTATATTAAACTGCTTTTTAAACAAAAATGATAGTTTTTCATCAACAAAATATTAATGTTGCTTATTAAAAACTCTGCCCTGTTGATGTATCTTTCTCTTGCGCTTCCTAATGGCTCGCTTAATGGCCAACGTTCGCTTTTCATCCTTTCTCCTTGTGTTTCTTATTTTTGCTTTGACAATAGACTTAAGTTCCTGTCGTTTTATAGAATATTCTTCAATGGGATCCTTCTTTGCATCCGCATTATCGCCATCAACGCCGTTTACAGCGTTGCTTGTTTCATCACTCTTAAGAAAATAGTCTTCAAGACCTTCAAACCTGGCATCGTTTTCGGTAAAGAAAAAGGGTGTCTTGCCATGGACCACTAAACTGGAACTGGCTGGTTTCTCTGGTTTGCTTTTTATGGTGACTTTAACACCTTCGCCTTCGTCGTCTGATGAGTCGTACCGAAAAGGATTAGATTGCCAAAAGCTTCGAGGTCCTGCTTCTGCTAAACTAGACGACTTTTTATCTCTTTTTCCATCTTCATCGTCAGTCTTTTGTCCAAATGTTGCCAATAAACTAAAGGAGCTTTGCTGTTCTGGAACGGAAGACTTGAACACGGAAGCAGTGTTTTGTGTTCCTTTATCATTATCTTCACCCGTGGAAGACGAGAAAAGTGATTTAAGATTGGAAACTGTTTTGAATGTTGCGGGCTCAGTGGAGCGAACAACCTTTTCTGCTACTTCTGTCGACGAATTGTTCTTTTCTTCTCCTTTGGCCGATTTTTTCTTCTTATCGTCATCCTGCTTGTTTTTAGCTTTATCTTCACCTTCATTATCAGCCTCGGGATCATATCTGGGCATTATCACAGATGAGGACGCAATTGCTTGTGTTGTGCCCTTTTTGCCTTTTGCAGGAGCACCTTTTGTGCTCACAACTTTCCCTAAAATGCCTGTCAGAATGTCTAGTTGCTTCTCCTTTTCTTGTTCCGCAGGCTCTAATTCCTCCTCTCCGTCACTTTCTTTAAAGCGATCATCAATTTTGAACCGATCATCATTACCCCAACGTGTCTTTAGCTCCAGAAGTTTCTGACCCCCGGCGCCTTCAAATTGCTTCTTTAATTTAAATGCATCACCCTCAGTCTCACTGTCATGGTCATCGTCTTCATCGTCAGAATCGTCAAACAGAGTCATTTTTGGCTTTTTACGCTCTATCTCATCATTATCATCAGCGTCCTCCTCAGCACCTTTCAACAGTTTTCTCTGTTCAGTAACAGGAGCTGATGCTGTAACTGAAGAAAGGGATGACTTTATCAGATTTTTTCTCTGTGCCTTAAGCTCCTTCATTTTTTCCAAGGACTGTAGTCGAAGCAAGTCAGATTGCTGCTGTTTGTTCTTCTTGAAATTGATTGCAGATTTACTTGAAGGCACTTGCTTAGTTGTTTGGACCTTAGGTATCTCGGTGATTTCTTTGTTCAGTGCTATCGACAAAAGTTTCTTTTGAATTTCCCTATCTTCTTCTGGGGGCGCTTCCTCTGCAATTTCAACCTTGGGTTCCTCTTGAACAGGAGGAGGAGGAGGTGGTGCACTAGGCAGCCCTTCCGGGTAGCACAAAAGAAGACCTTTAAATTTTGGAATCCCATCGCGAACTTCGTCATCGCTGTCATCTTCACTGCTACTGCTGCTTATTTGCCGTTTTTTGGAGCCTTTGTTTGATGGACTACTCTTTCTTGGGGAAGCCTTTTGAGGGGACTGCTTTGTTGTATTTACACTATTATTGCTGACAATTTCGAATCCACAGTCTCCCGAATTTTCCGCTTTAGCATTGTGATCTTGAAACCTATTATTGCCCCGATGACCTCTATCCCTTTGTTTGTTAAGCTTGTAAAGTATATCATTGGCTTGTTTATGATTTCTACTTATTTCCGAACTTTCCCCGTTAGCATGTCTTCGATCAGTAAATTCGGCATAAACTCCATTCCTAGAATCAGAGCTCCCAGCTTCGGTTTTATTTCGATTTTCCTGTTGTTCTCTCTTCAGCTTGTCAATGAAACTTTCTTTTGCAACCTGAACTTTAATTAGAGAGCCTTTCCACTTGGTATTGTTCATCAAATCAATATCTGGATAAACAAATGAATAAAACGTAAGCTAATTAAGATTGAAATCGTCAAATGGTAAAGTAGGTAAAGTTTTATGCTCATTAACTCTTACATTTCCTGAGGAAAAAAAGAATCCCATTGTTGCCTCCTCCACCAGCTCCCTCGTCATCTTTCTGATTCACGTGAATATCCACAAACCCAAAATAGTTATTTTCGTTTTTACATCGAACTTCTGCATTTCCTACTTCCGCTTCTCCCTTGTGACTGGACAACAAGGAGTCAAACTTTTCTTTCAGCTCCTGCTCCGTCACGGTGGACGCCAAGTTGCCAATAAATAACCGTGTCTTCATTTCAACTGTCTAATTTTAACCACTGGTAGTAATGTCAGTGCCCTTCCATAAAAACCTTTAAAAGAATCCGATACAAAAATGGGGGGTTACAGAAAGTCATAATCAATCTCAACGAAAGCTTAAAACAGTACTATTTTAGCAGCTTGCCTTTCAACAACCTGACCGTTCACCTCCAATTAAGTTTAATTGTTTGAAACTTCACCAAAATAAACTTCTTGACAAAAATATTGCCAAAGCACGTGTATTTACCCCACTTACATGAAAATCATGTGCATTGTGCATGTGTGAACATCTACTAAATCAAGTAAACATTCAAGCATCTCCATTCCCACTGTTTTCACTGTCCACGGGGGCATTGGGCGACGTCGCACTTAGAAGTCCAACAGCTGTAATTATGCTGCTAATCATAACATGACACAATGGTCAGTGGTTGCAGCTGGCCCGTGAAGTAAACAAACAAACGCCAAATTACATAAAGACTTTTGTGTAAAGTCCCATTGTTTGTCACTTGGCCTTAAGTCAACAATGGAAAAGTTAGTGTGGAATTCCTGACCATCTTTTCTGTAAATCTTTCCGTCATCGTCATCTTTTTGTAGTTGTTAGTTCATCAGTTAGAATCGTAGTCAGGAAATGGTCCAGTAGTTAGCTAGTACGTAGCGCTGTAGTTAAGCTTATCACGGGAAACCTTTTTTATGTCGCAACTCGCAGCAGCGCAGCTTAGGATTTTGACGATTAGGATGAATGATGATGACACATGTGAAAAGCAAATAAATATTAAAGTGCATCATCCTTGTAGTAGCTTAATTAAATAGATTAAAAAGTTTGTCCACTTTTTTATACGTTTTCCAAGTTGTATAATGGAATATTAAGTGGAATTCTAGAAAAGTAGGAGAGATTTTTTAGCTGTGAAACAAGTTGGATGTTTTTACCAAATTTTTTATCAAATTTGACAGATTCAGAAGTTAGGGCTAACTTGTCTGAATAAAAATACGAGAATGCTTAGCTCAAAGTGTGTAGTTATAAATTGGCAATTTGTGGCGTTAGAAGACACGGAAAATTGACTGAATATTCCAGTTTATCTACAGCAATGCAATTAGTACGTGTTTGGAGGAACAGTACCGGTGACATTAAGACTTAAAGACATTTCCAAAGTTTGGTCTGGAAATTTGCTCGACTGTACGGCGGATTTTCTGTGTTATAATTTTTATAAATTGTTGTAAAGGAAGCTATTAATAGTATACGATTAAAAATGTTGGGTAAAAAGTCAGACATTCGTGTTTTTAAGATTATTGTGATAGGTAAGCAGAAAAAATAGCATAATTCATGTAGAAATAATACAATCACAATGCAGTAATGATTTATGTGTTAAATTACTTGTTTGGTTTTTATAGGAGACTCCGGTGTGGGTAAAACATGCCTTACTTTCAGGTATAATGGATTTTTAAAGACTTAAATCATGCTTTCTTTTGTTAAATAATGGCATTCCGTTTAGTAATGACAATGGCTAAACTTTTATTGTATTGTAGATATTGCTCAGGGAAATTTCCAGCCAAGACAGAAGTAACGATTGGAGTAGACTTTAGAGAAAAATGTGTAGATTTGGAAGGTGAAACAATAAAGGTATGGCAGGCAACATGCTTTGTATACTACTTCTACTCAGTTAGTAGTAAACTGAAGCACTTCATTCATGGTTTTGGCAAATTATTTTGTAGTTGCAATTTTGGGACACGGCTGGCCAAGAGAGATTTAGAAAGTCAATGATCCAGCACTATTACCGAAACGTTAATGCAGTGGTGTTCGTTTATGATGTCACGAATCCTGCAAGCTTTGACTCACTGCCCACGTGGATTTTGGAGTGTGAAAAGTATAATTTAACTTCTTCAGTTCCTCGGATTTTAATAGGAAACAAAGTTGACTGTGGTAAGCAGCTTGTGGCTACCAACAGGGCACAAATGTTTGCAGATATGCACTGCATGCCGGTAAGAAAATGGAGTAAACTTTTGTGGCTTCATTTCTGTTATAAATATTTTGTATTTGCAATTAGTTCTGTTGCTAATTGATGTAATGTGCATTCATCATTTTTCTGGTTTTAGCTTTTCGAAACGTCAGCTATAGATGACAGCCAAGCCAATCATGTCGACTCAATTTTTATGACTTTGGCCCATAAACTTAAAGCCAGTAAACCTTTAATGGGCCCAATGTTAGCAGAAGATGGAACACCGGCAATTATTCTTCACAGGGCTGATGTGCAAGTGGAGCATGCTGAAGCAGAGCGAGGATCATCATGCTATTGTTAACTAAAGCGTGATTGCTCTTTACAAGCTGCCCTAATTTTAAAGACAGCACACAAATTTTACCATTTGACTATAAAGGGGTATATATTAAATAAAAGACTAACATTTTGTCTCGCATAACCCCTTAGCTTTCGTTTATCTATGTAAACAGGTGCAATTTTATTTAGGTGTGACCAACTTGTGTTATTGTAAAATATATTATATTTATATCTATGAAATTTTATAATTGAATCGCATTCGACCACCTATATTATAAAGTACGTATCCCTTTTTAGCTTATTTATACATACATTATATAGCTTTGCAATATTTATTTAAATATTTACTCGATATTGCTTGATTATATATGAGTAATGTTTGCATTCTTCAATGAAGTGTTAACCAAAGGACTAAAATTATACAGAGCAATAAACGATATATATTTTTTATGTGAACGAAGACGATGTCAGCAACTTACTATGGATGTGGTTTTGTTTTAAAACATTTACACTTCTTAACTAGATGAAAATATATATATTTATTTTATTAGAAATTTGCATAAGAGAAATTAGAAATAATGCAGATTCATTTGTATTTGGTACAAATATATAGTAGTCTAAGCATGAAAACATTTTTTTTTTCAAATTACTTACATTATATTGCAAATTGCAAGTTAATATTGGCTAATTGGCTAGTATTCTAATCTTTATTATCTTTTTGTATGTTGATCAGTTATATTTACAATCATTCATTGAAATTTTTACATGCTAAAAAATTGACACTTATTTTACAAACGAATTCTTACATTACCCCACTTAAAAGAATCTCGACCGATTTGTACAAGGAGGATATCTAGGATAGCACTGATCCAGTCTTGCTACGTTGGCTGGAGCCGGTGGGATACGAATATTTCTCGGAATCTTTACATGACCAAAGTTGTGACAGTATTGATAACAATACAAGGACAACGCCTCCAGGTCGTACACTCTTAATCTGCGTGGTAGCGTTATAGTAATGTCCGCATTTCGGTACGCCCTCTGATAATTCAAGCAAGTTCCTTTATGATTTGGAATAGCTATTCCATCCGCCGAGTAAATTCCCTGTGTCCCATTCTTCATTCCCATGAACCACACTGCAGGACCCTGTCCATCATAGGAAAATCCCTTGATTCGAAATTGTCTGTCATTTAGAACAAGCACTTCACCTTGCAGCCCATGAGCCAAACTTGGAAATCGGCCGATAAACACTTCTCCACTTGCTTGGCTAACAAATATCAGTGCTAATACGCTTAACACTCCTTGTTTAAGTGAACGAATCATAATTTAGAAAGTTTTTAACGATTCACGCTAATTATGAAAATATTAAAGATACAGTTGCACTATTGCAGATTGCTTTCTGTTCTATTTTCTTCTAATATCCGATGCACACGAAGTGTTTGTGGTTTATTAAGAATCGAAGATCGATTCTTTATAATTTCCTGATCCGGCCGTCCGGCCGTCCGGACGTCCGGCCGTCCGTCCGTCCGTCCTAATGCGATTTCCTCAGAGATGGCTGGTCCGATTTCCACCAAACTTGGTATACAGACTCAGGTGGACCTCGGACAGAACCCTATTGAATTTCAGGTCAATAGGTCAACTCCAAAGGTCAGAGGTTACCAACGGTCAAACATATTTACATAGGACCTATATCATGCGGCACATGATTTTAGATCCATTTTTGACCAGGATTACGAATCCACTGTCCGTTTGTCAAAATTCGGATTGTAAGGTCCTTAAATCAGGGCCTTAAATTTCAAATCCGCTAATTTAATGGATCTATGCTGTGTGACACATGATTATAGGTCCATTTTTTACCAGGATTACGAATCCACGGTTTGTTTGTTAAAATTTAACTATTTAGGCCCTGAAATCAGGGCCTTAATTTTCGAATCCGCTAATTTAATGGATCTATGCTGTGTGACACATGATTATAGGTCCATTTTGGACCAGGATTACGAATCCACAGTTTGTTTGTTAAAATTTAACTATTTAGGCCCTGATTTGGGGCCTTAATTGTTAAATTTTCCAAATTAATGTAAACATCATGTGTGACACATGATTTTAGGTCCGTTTTTGACCAGGATTACAAATATGATGTTCATTTGTTAAAATTTAACTATTTAGGTCCTGATTTGGGCCCTTAATTGTTAAATTTTCCAAATTAATGGATATATCATGTGTGACACATGATTATAGGTCCATTTTTTACCAGGATTACAAATTTGATGTCCATTAGTTAAAATTTGACTATTTAGGCCCTGATTTGGGGCTTTAATTGTTAAATTTTCCAAATTAAATGGATATATCATGTGTGACACATGATTTCAGGTCCATTTTTTACCAGGATTACAAATATGAGGTCCATTTGCTAAAATCCGTTTATTTGCGGGCCGAAGGCCCCGCCCCGGGGTTCTAATCTTCGATTCTTAATTACTGCATTTGCTATTGCTTTTTTATTCAAACGTTAATAATGCCACTGAGATAGGGCACCAACAACGTAATCCGCGATCCTAATGATTTTGATTGGAAATTGAAATGAGGCTTAATGCGAGAAAACCACCTTGCGTAAATTGCAAATTTATACTAAGTGTCAAAATAGCAGCGTACCTACAGCTTAACAGAAAGTTGAAGACGGAGAGTTGAGAGTTTATCAAATTAGCGTTGCAACCCAGTGACGTTGACAAAGGAGCCGAGGTCATGAAACACTTGCGTTTTTCATTGATCTTCAATGGTTTTCGTGTTGCGTTTTCCTCTTATACAAAATTTGGAATCCCATGTTGTGTAGATGTCAACATATAATTGTCACTTGTTTCTGAATCAAATTAAGTTACAAAACCTTCGAATAAATTGGTCCATTTTTACTGAGGACAATTCTGATTTTCATTGTCGATTTTGGTTTATTGGTTGCATTACTTATTGCTGCTGTCAAACACTACTCATCCCCCTAACTAGCTTTTGAGGCTTCAATGATGATCCAGAGAAGCGACCAAGGTTTTAAGCTGTGGACTACACAATACTAGTTCACAGAATGTATGAACTCTGTACATTACAATTTCAAAGATGTTTTAAATTATACGTGTATTTATGAATTCAAACTATTCTGCTTAAATTGATAACAATGCTTGCTCACGACTAAACGTTTTTTGTAAAAAGAATTCATTTGTGCCTTTGTGCTGTAGAGAAACTAGGTAATTTTTACCCAAAGCTTCCGCATATCATACCACCACCTGAACTACAGAATGTTAAAACAGAACAAAATCACCTTATCTTCCATAGCTAATACGCTCTCAAAGACGTTGATAACATGTTTTAATGCTGCTTTAAAGAAGTTATAATGATGTTCATATGTTTCAGTTTCGCATAAAGGTCAAGGTCAATAAAGGTAAAGCACAAGATTGCATTTCAAATGCATATGAAACCTTTGACGGAAGCTGTTGTAGTAGTAAAGTTAGCTGCTTGTGCAAGATATTAAATTTTGGTTTGGCATTGGCGAATTTGTTTTCATCTTTATCATCCGATCTTGTTTTGCATGAGCTCGTAAAAGTTCACATGGAGAAAAATTTAAGTTTTATTTCTTGTAAGTACTCTGATCTCCTGTTGTTACAGTCAGAAAGTAATTAGTTAATCAATATTTTGCTTGGATCATATTCTTCTTCATAGTTGAAAACAAACGGAAATAACTCTTATTATGGGAATTTACTTATTTTTTGCACGGGCATCCGTTTCGTACTTGTATGATAGCAGTCTTTCTTACATCATTGCCCTTATTACACGTACATCAAATGCAACAGTATTTCAATGCCCAACTGGATGCATGTATAATCAATCAAGCAAGCAATCAAGTCATCAAGATATCTTTGCTAACTATAAAAACAAATACAGGGATATTAATTGTTTGCATTTAGCTTAAGTTTAAGAATTAATTAATATATATCCTACGGACAACGGAATTGGTATAAGTAATATGAATCTTAACTTTACTGGCAATATTCTAAATGGATGTATTATAATTAATTTAGATTATAATTACTTGCTCATGACAAGTATTGAAATTACATCTCAAAATATCTCATCACGACTTCTGCATTAATAAAGAAGCCTCCACCTGTCGTGACTTCGACTCTCTTGGGCTTGGTGTATAATCTTTTGGAGCTGTGAACATTTTAAAATCATAACATAATTATCAGCCTACCTAAATAATATTATTATTAACCAGGAAATCTAATTAATTTGCAAATACCTGCAACGTGAAATGTTCAATAAATTCGTATTTCATTCGCAAATAATTATAGTCTTTTAACGTCATTGATGGCGTATGGAGTGCATTCAAATATTGAATGATCAAGCTATGCATAGAGCTGGATTAACTATTACGCACGTTAAGTGATAATAAAAATGTATCAAAACTGTCGAAGATGATTTGCCTCATGCTGCCTTATGAAGATAATAGAGCTTAATTAGCTAATTTTAATGTCTTGCTTGTCTGAAACTATTTTTCATGACACGTTTTTATAAATAATTAAAATATTTGCACTTGTATATACGTGCATCCATTAAGAATGAATCATTCTGTAGTTTTTCACGAAGAAAACCTAGTCATAATTTTGATGTTCATGAACTTGCTGCGTTTGTATTTATCTTGATGTCATCTTCGGACTAAGACTTGTAATTCGGAAAAGTATAGTCTTTGGTAGCAGTAGCGGTGCTTGTTTGCTAATTCGCTTGCTTATTTCATGCATGTTCATTATTGTATTATGATGATAATGAGCAAAGTTGGTTTATGGTATCCAGTAAATGATACTTTTGGCATAAAAGATTGCAAACGTGAACTGCTAACTTTAATATATTATGCTTTAACGACAGTGATGGACGATCATGCAAAAATGAAAAACGAATTTTCGAGCTACATTGCTAAATTAAACACTTTTGAAGCCAGTCGCAAATCCGGAACACTGGTCGAGAGTCGAGACAAAAAAATCCATGAAAATCAATCATAATGTTTCAAAATTGTGTTTTTCATTTCGTGTTCGCTGGTTTGTTTCTGAGCCGGATTTCCTTGGCTGATAAAAGTTGCTGGTGGTCATTCTGCCAGTCAAAAGCTTGGCTCCGCCAAGGTTGTCAGCCAACACATTTATACTATGAAAAAGAAGCAAGATCGTGCTTTTACGGAGATACGAATGGTACGATGTATCATTGTTGCCCGCTTCCAAAAATCGGTTCACATAGTCTATCTGATAGTCAGTTCAACATTATAGACACTTCAGGTACTTACCAACTTTGATTCCTTCAATCACTTAAAAAGCAGTATGACAAAAACATTCTTTTGTTAATTGGTAGCTGAAGAATCAGGCATTTGCTCATGGTACGGGAGTGGTGGTGACGTGGCCCAAGGATCTCGAACGGCTTCCGGGGAACGTTTCAACAAAAATGCCATGACCGCTGCCCATAGAACTTTGCCTTTCGGTACCCAAATCAGGGTTATGAATTCCAAAAGCAAGAAAACCGTTGATGTAATTGTAAACGATCGCGGTCCATTCTTGTATGGAAGAATATTAGACCTCACGTATGCAGCGTTTGGAAAATTAGAAAACCGGGATAAAGGATTGATTCATTGCTCATATACCATAATTTCGTAGGGGAATAATTTATATTATAAAATTATACATTATTATAATATTATGCGGTTCCAAATAAAATGTGTCCGTGTCATCTATGTGCTAAACACAAGTAAAACTCTTAAAAAGTCATTCGTGTACACTCTATTAATGTACATATCGCACATCTGAAATTGACATAATTAATTCCTTCATGTCTAATGTCAAATAATTTAAATTTGACTACTTGTGTTATCCAAATTGTAACTGTAACTTCCTTCTGAATCACTTTCATGAAAATGTTCATGCAAAATGCAAAACGGTCTGGGTCTGGTGGTTAATGCGTGAAGACGGGGTAAGCGGAGACAAGACTTGATACAGAGAGAGAACTTCTCTTGAGCTTCTTTCAGCTGGTTGCAGTCGCAAACCGAAGTAATATCAGCTGCTAGATTGTCATTGTGCACAGATGACAATTTCGATTGCAGATTCTTGATAAGCATTTATTGGTAACCATACTATGCAGCATTGAATGATATATCCGTAAAGTTTGTCCAAAGGGATTACTTAATACTGACATGGGAGAACTATATTTGGTCACGGGTCACTTTTGACAGGGAGTTACCAGTTCGTTCTGCGTATTAAGTGCAGGTGCTTTTGGTTTTAATGTGTATTGGTGCCTTATCCGAGTCCCTGTTACTGTCCTGTAATAATAAAAATGGATCCTGGTAGAGATGCAAAGTCACTTCTTACAATAAAAGGTATTGTTTTTATACTATAAAATGTTATTTTTAAATTGAAGTACTCGGTTTGTTAATGACGTGTAAATGGACGGATGTTGATGGGATTGATTGATTGATGATTGACGATGTTGATTTACAGTACTACGGCTTGTTCGTCCAGCGCTTATTGGCCCTTTGAGTCTGGCATGTGACACGCGAGATTTGCTGGGGGATTTGTGGGAGAAGGAGCTCAAAAATGACGTAACCACTGTGCCAGGGCTGGAGAACCTGTCATTAGGTCAATTCTTAAGGCTTCCTCAAGGCTTTGGGTACGAAAAAACAAGATTACATCAAGGCAAGCAATTTATTCACGCAAGATGCATCCATATTTTTAATTTGACTTGATTTTGAAACAGGAATATATATTTGGGCGAAACTTTTTCAAGTTACGTTTGCATCCAGAATGAGAGTCTAGTTCAGGTGTCTAATGTTGTTGTAAAGGTAATAATTATCTCGTTTTCTCAATGACAATTACAATATTATGAATTTGAATCAATGATATTTTGTTTGGTTTATCCTCAGATTGAATTGCAAACTTCAACCCAAAAATTTATACTTGCGGACAACCGATCATTGCCTATTATGAAAACAGGGGATACAATCGACATTGTGATGCATCATGAAGTGAAAGAAATGGGGAAACACATGTAAGCTAGCTTTCAGTACTTTACTTTCCGGTCAGTTATACTTTTTTTTGAAAATTTAATGTAACAACCAAACCATCACTTTCCACTTTTCCAGGCTAATATGTACAATAACATACACTGTTCCAAACCCAAATATGGTGCAGGTTGAGCCTATTACAATCGAAAGGTTCTTCAAGTTCCAAGTAAAGAAACCGTTAGATGTGAAAACGAAATTGTATAACTCAGAGGTAAGGGCAAGGCAAGGCTGAGTACTCAATATAATCAGAAGGAGTTGCGTTTATGTATGGACACATTTCAATCTCTTTATTAATTTCAGTCGGATGAAGTGTTTCTGGAGGCACAAGTTCAAAACATTACAGCTTCCTCCATTTGTCTGGAAAAGGTTGATCTGGAGCCTTCAACTGCTTTTGCATGTCCGTACAAATTGTCAGCGTATTGTATATTTTATTGGGTTACACAATATTAAATGCTTTATTTTGGATTGGTTTGATAAATTATAGGTGTTGCAATGAATAAGATAGACGAGGAAGAAATGATCATACGTCAGCGCATTGGGGTGCCTCTCTCATATATACCGAAACCAGAAATTCCTAATGTTATGCTAGATACGGAGTGTTCTCACCAGTTTTTATACCGATTGATTCCTAAATCTGAACAAGCTAGATTGGCTACTAATATTGGCAAGCTTGACATTGTATGGAGATCTTCCATGGGAGAAAAAGGGCGACTTCAAACTTCTCAACTTCAAAGACAAGTACTTACTGACTTACTCTACTATTCACTGTTTAATTTTGGATTAAGCAAAGTTGGTATGCAGCTATTAATAGGTGGTTGTTTTCTTTCCAGCCTCCCCTCCTGAATGATTTGCGGTTAGTTGTCGACAAAGTACCTAATTCATCCATTGTAGACGTTCCATTTGAAGCCAGTTGTAGATTGTCGAATTTGACCCCGTAAGATAAGATGTTCTTGAATCCATCTTTGGCAACAAGATATAATGGAATCCACACGTTGCACATTAACTATACCTTATTGTTTGTTTTAGTGATCGGGAAATGGACCTTCAACTCGAGCTTGACCCAACCACTGATGGCTACTGCTGGTTGGGTGTTACAAAAACTAAAATTGGATCCTTGGGTCCAAGCCAAAAGTTTAATTTGGATTTGATGATTTTCCCTATTCGAACTGGTATTATCAACATTTCAGGGATCAAAATCACTGACCTCAGAAAGGGCGAAAAGTTTACTTTTAATGATGTAGTTCAGGTTTTTGTAATGCAGAATACAGAAGCATGAAATAAAAAAATTTTGCATGAGCGAATTATAATAAAAATTTATTTTGCAGAACTGCAATTGAGAAATAACCTCTATTAGAGCTGCGTATTAGCATCGCTTACTAGGATCTAAATAGTATTAGATCCTAGTATGGTATTAGTAAAACTAGGAACATTAGCACCTCTACACAATAGTGCACGAACTCTTTTGCTTCCACGGGGAAAATTCATATTTCACGGGACGACAAACCAAGAAATCGTCCGTCTGATGATCCTGTACAAATTTCTGAAAAAAGTTAAGTATAATCAAACAAAATTTTAAAAGATTTGCAACTCATAGGAATACTCAGATTAGGTAAACTCAAAAACCGCCAACAATTGCTTGCAAAGAAAATACTACGCAAAATATATTTTTGCACACAAATTATTTTGACCGTATAAAGTCTGGTTCGATTTGATTTTGCAAACACAGCACAAGTACATGTTACATGGTTTATAGACAGATTGCAATTCTTGAAAACTTTTTGAATAATGCTCTTTATGTATTTCATGCAATCCAGTAATCTATCATGATCTTATGGCTTCCGTGTTATAAAACCAATAAAAATCAAAACTAGATTTTCAAATACAATTCAATGCAGTTTATGATATTTTCTTCTAGTTTATATTGACTTTATTAGCCAACGCCTAATCGCATGAGTCAAATAATATGTCAGGTAAGATTTCTGAGTGGTCCATTGATTTTGTGTTTGAATTGAAATGCAGAAACATAACTACACAGCCGCAAATTGCGTATTATAGCAAGAGTAGTTAGAGCCAATTAAAACCAAAGTTTATTTTTCGAGCATTTATAGAAACAACAAAAACATATGCATAATTTTTCCCACTAATTGTACATTTCAGTATCATAGAATAATGACATTCATCCTTAACTTAAATTAACGCTCACTATAACTTTAATGTTACTCAATCTATGTAGCATTTTCGTGTAAACTACACTCGCATTCAGACAGATATAATACACATTGCGGTGCTGAACGTAACGAAGACGGGCGTAACTAAATTCATATAATTTCAAACATACATACTATTTCCTCTGATGTTCGTTTGTAAAATAACAAAATTTACATTATTACCAGGCTAATTTTCCTTGTAAATTATATTATAGACATAATGAAATAAAAAAGAGAAGATTACAGTTTACTTTTCAAAACGGCATATAAAATGGAAACTGATTTTGAATTTTCAAGCGTCTATTATACATTATATAGAAGTGTTTAAGTGTAATGTAAAAATCAGAAGCTCAAGCACACTCTCTACAAAACATTGCAGGAACTCTTCTCCCTGAAGGGATTACTTTTCGGTGGATGAAATCCATAAATCAAGCAATCTTCCTTCTGATGGTCTTGCACAAATTTCTGAAAAGTAAATTTAAGCAATCAAAAGATTATCGTTAGATTTACCGTTCATAAACATTACTCTGCGATTCTAGGAGATAACGAACGCTCAAATTAACCAACTGAAGAAAGGCTTTGATTGCACAAAGAGAGACGCGAATGAATAAAATGGATAGTAGTAGAATATTTACAGGGTTATTTTTACGGATTACAATAAAATTATATATTACAGGACATATATACATGCATAAAATGTTATGCAATGTTAGTAAGTTTCCAAATTCTTCATAAAAACCTGAAGTCTTAAGAAATAAACTCATCTTGTTAAATTTTGATTTGACAGAAATGCACAATTGAAAAATAAACTTTTGTTTGTTCCACTTTTATTATAAGCCGAATTTAGCAAGTAGACGATGAATTGGTGGAGTTCCAAAACAAAATTAAGCTTACAAGCACTCTTTCATACTTTTACTTCGTACTTATTACTTGGAATTTTCATAGGCTTAAGCATCTTTGAATATTTTTCTTTAATTTCATGCAAGCTTTATTAATTAGATAAATAATTCGTACCTGTCATGATCATGCACAAATGTCAAAACAGTAATATAAAGTTTGCGGTATTTTCGAAACACTGGACAATATTATTTAAATTTACAGTACAATTAGGTAGTGTGTATAGTGCAGTGAATTAAATTAGGAAAAATATAGTCAATAGTACGAAGATTTGCAGTGAATAAAAATGCTTACAAAATGATGAATGCAATAAGATATAGGTCATGCTTTTTAATATAAAAGCGTTCAACTAGTAATACATGTCAAGTCAACTACATTTAAAGTGGAGTATGATGAGATGACGGGATACAAGAGAACATTTACCTGCATGACTTTCACCTTTTAAATAGCTTCAGAATTAAAAAATCGGTAGTAGTGGTTGTTGTTTTTTGAACTTGAAACATGAGTGGTGAAGTGAGTATGTGTAGGATTGAAGTATTACTACTATTATTGTTGCTGTTTGTAAAAAGTTCGAGAACACTAAAAGTTGCAACTATTTTTGTGTTTAAATTGGAAATAATATTGAAATAGAGTTTTTCAATATAATAATAATATGATACACACGTACAAAACAACAAAAAATACAATATTTTCTGGACTAAAAAATCATAAGCTCAAAAAGATACTTTTGCCAAAGAAAGTATAAATGTGACACGACACATTGTGTGTATTATTTTCATATAAATATAATAACAAGTACACTATTTGGTGAACACTGAACATTTAATAAGATTCTATAAATTATCTCTACAAGTTGAGAATCTAGGGAATAACTTTCTAGCATGTAGTGAGAGTGACTTTATGAATTAATTGACTTCAATGTGCCGTGTTTTAACTGTTTATTTAGTAGTAGTAGAGTGTTGCGAATTTGCTGGCTGTTCCTCGAACTAGTCTTCTTTAGTGTAGCGTGAAGAATCAAGAAGTGGATTTTGAAGACTCTTTTTTGAAGTACATTTGAATATAGAAAATTGGCTTTTGGTAGCTTATAGTTTGGTATTCTTAGAAAAAATGGTTCGCTTAAATTTTGCACGACTGTAAAAGAGTTTTGAGATTCATCATAATGATGGGCTTAAATGACAGCACAGCTACTCTTTTCACGGAAGGGATTGGCTTTCTGAGAGCTGAACCCCACGAGCAAATAATCCTCTTGCTCGTGCTCTGCAATGTACTTCTATATAAAAAAATAAGCCAGAGAAAACCATTTCCATTGTCAGAAAATTTTTATACACAGTCATTAATAGTCTAGAAATGTTAAAAATCATTAATTATTTATCGATGCTGAAGACCAATATCAAGTAGCCCCAACCCGACTTAATTACACGTTTATCCCAGCACAGCAATATACTAAAACCGAACCCAGTAGAGTTAGTGTTGGAAAAAAGGGAATTATGGTTATTATATTGTTGTTGTCTCTTTTAAGGCTTTCCAAGCAAAGGTTTCACCTTTGTCTAACATAGTTTTCGGGCTGCATGTAAATTGAACTTGTACTGGATTGATATATTCACAAAAGGTTTGTGCAATTTACCTGGTTTACCATATTCATTAATTACGTTTCACGTTGTTTTATGAAAATATTCCATATTTACTGCCGTTACTGCTTAGTTCCACAGTTTCTTACCTTGATTTCCTCCACAGCTTGCGAGACGTTGATCCGTCTAATGGCAGCCTCCCGACGCAACTGCTCCACAATCAAGCGTTGTTGTTGAAGGGTTGACATCTGCAATAAGCACCCAAAAATCCACCACCATTTAATAAAATATAGCCAACTTTAAATGCTCATAGCTCTATAACATAGAATAACAGCATAATAGTAAGAGTGCCTTATGTTTCAATTTTTCATGTCAAAATATGAACCTACAAAGCCACGATACTCGGGCATTCGCATGTCCGTGAGGAAAAACATTTCCCTTAAGGTTGGCAAGACCTGTATTGGCATCGGTCTTTCGTACTGCCAGTTAAAACTGTAGTGAAAGCGTTCTCGATCTCTGGGATATGGAGTGTACATTTTGAAACCTTTCACTGACAATAACTCTACAAACTATCCTTTAAATTCTTAAGCACTTAACCTCTCCGAGGGTAATGTGCAAAGGGTAGAATCCTCACACGCCAGTGAAACTGGCAGAATTTTTTCACTGGGATAAAGTATATCACTTTAGAATCACCCTAGTCCATAATGATGAATAGTTCATGACTCTATCCATGAGTGCCCGCATTATTGTATCATCAAAACTGCAAATGTCACCAATACCTCTTCTAGTGGCTTTCACTCTGCTTTGCTACTAAAACATGTACGAATGCGTTAACAAGGAAGTATGCGTCCGGAGACCAAGATCCAATTTAATTTTGCTAATCCATCTGGGAATGGACATGACATGGGCATGCCTATTAAGTCTGACACAGTGTTTGACTAGCTTGTGTCTTACGTTCAGAACGGCTTGCATTGATCCAGCGCAATAGCACGCTAGTACAAAACTGTGCATGACGAATTTCACAGAAAGCCAATCATTCCTACTGTTAAACTTTGCATACTATTTAATCCTACATTGAAAATGAATTCGTATGCTCATCATAATTTATGGAAATTTGTGTTTACACTTTTAATGACTCATCATGCAAATTTATCTATGACTATATCAGCATTTACCAACAAAACTTCCAAATTGTAGTGCGTAGTATGTTTTACATGAAAATTTAAGTTGTAGAAAGATGATCATTACAAAAATGTACCTAAACAAACTAGCGCGGTCACGAAGTCACGTCCGATGATATGAAACATCTAAATTGAGCTATGCATTTGTCATTTACGATTTACGAAGCCTTCTCTTGTCCTCTTCTGGTGTTGATTTTATCAATTTTCCAACGTATGCTAGTTACTTTCAACTTTAGTTTATAGTTTATGGCCATTCCCTGTACCTTGTACTTGTGCAATTCTGCTGTGATGACTAGTGGAGACTGAGCACTAATTAATTATCTGTTGTTTACTGCACGCTTAATATTTTCCGCTTCTATCTATCTATAGTCACTTGTCGTGACTAATTGTAGATATTTGAGTTGACTAACTATGAAATAATTTAGTGTGAACCATTAATGTATGATTTGCTTCAAGCATGTTCCGTAACACTATTTATGTTTAAAATGGAAAATGGAATACACATATATTTAGATTAGAAGGCAGCGTGTAGATTGCGTAGATTCACAGTAAAAATTGCATTATGCAAAAAGCCACTGCACTGGTTTAGTGCAATAAAAGTATATGAATACGAATATTAGACCATCTTACCTTTCAAGTACTTCCGCGGAAGAAGATTTGGTCTACACTTTTTCGTCACTGGAGAAAGTTGGAGAACCTGTGGAACGAGTACCAAAAATATTTTAAGATTTCCAATTAGATTAAACCACACTTTAGAAACTTTTGCACATCAATGGCGTACATTTATCTCAATTGCTCAACATATCAAACTATGTTGTTTTTTAAGATAATACATCAATTAATTTTTAAAATGTGAAAAACTGCTTAAATCCCCCTGGGCAAGTATAGTTTTCACAAATATTACATGTACATCCACACACACAGGCACGTTTACAAAACATAAATTAATCCACGTTTAGCATTAATTTAACTTTTTTGTAAACTTTTTAAAGTGGCAAAATCTTATATATAAATATTCTAATGAATCAAATAGGAAGTGGAACAGGAAAACTTTAAATTATTCTTTATATATCTAACATCTAAGCATTGTGGGGGTTACTTGGCCATATTTAGCAAATCTTATTTTGTATTTTGCTTACCAATTAAACTTTTTTAAATTTTTAAAAGTGAGAAGAACTTTGGTGTTAAATTTCCGATATTATTCCTCCATCAAAAGTCCATTCTTCTGGTTTGTACTTTTAGCATACGAGGATAAGGATGGGTTTGCAATGTATAAAGTATCCCATATTGGATATCATGCATCTCATGCTAAAGCAGCTCTTACCTATGTGGGCTCTCCGTCTCAACTTTTTGGAAATTGGATCAATAATATCTCAAATGCTATATGGCAAGACATCCCCTAACTAAACTTGCATTACCACAACACATACGCATACGGTCAACTTTAAGGAAACATACGAGTGAGTAAGCTCTAATGTGCTAAGAATGAGTTAGGTAAATGTTTTTTTATTTCATCTTACTAATAGTATGTAGTATGTTTGCTTTTATATAAAGCAATAGTCTGGCTTTTTGTATAAAAAAATCCAACCATCAATATATATTGTAATACGTAGCTCCTCGTGTCTAGAAAACGGATACGGGTGCGGCACGTTATGCTTATGCAGACCAGAAATAGCAAAATCCTTATACATTATTTCTTCTTACCCCTGGCCCTCCTGATACCTTTGCGTTAAACAAAACTTCGGATTCATACATGTCCATGCTCTGATAAAACCTTACGCTAATGGTACAACGTTGAATGCATTTAACACTAATGTGCTTTAAAATGTTTGAAAACATTATTATATTTGAGTTGTACATTTTGTTGTGACAGACGGAATATTATGTTTTACATCATGAATACTTATAATGTTTGTTTAGTATGAAAGTTATATGTATGCAAAAATATTAAAATATTATGCGGGAATTGAAGTAAAAGCAAGTAAATGGGAAAATCAAAACATTATTGCTGATTGTATGGAGAATAGCCTGATTATCGATGATTTCTGTACAACGGACAGATGAGGATAAACTTGATGAATTGAACTTGTGGTTGATGAGTTTTATGATCTTTGAGTTTTAAAATGCTGCTTTCACATTTACTGAATCGTAATTCAATGCACTATGTGGTATTTTGTTCTGATTGAAGCATTGGTGCATAATTGCAAAAATGCATCCTTTACTTGACAAGGCAGAGGTATTATGTAGATCTCACCTCACCTCTGACTGAATGAATGTTGCATTAATACAGGAATACAGACAAAAGCCTAAGAAGGGGTTGGATTAAAATGCATTATGCACCATGCACGATACATTGAAGTTCTTACTTTCTGCAAAACCTGCATCATCGCATGTCTGCCTGTTTCAGCTGTACACATTTTGCGGAAGTCTTCTTGATACGATACGGAGTTCGGGTGAAAATGTCACTTGGTAGTTACTATCCAGTATTTTAATTTAGTCTGTGTATAATAAAGCACACTAACAATATGGAATTTGATAGTCCGGATACGGCAAAAGAATTTCCGGGTCTTTACCTGGCGGAAGCAGGGAAAGCCGATGACTCTTTGGAGTGTAATAACACTATTTGATTATATATGCGATCTTTTAGAAGAAACAAAGTGCTTTCACATTCATTCCTTTGTTAAGGTCGCCAAGAACAAAATGACAGCATTTTTATTGTTTTAGATGGGGAAGATGGAGACAAGAAAAAGAGCAAGAAGGAAAAGAAAAAGGACAAAGATAAAGGTTACTGTGCACTAGCAGCGGAAAGTTCACAGGATGAAGAGGACCCAATGGATCCAAAGTAATTTTTTACAGAATTGCTGAATGCATGCATATAAGTTTCTATTGTAAAGTAGTTTGGCTACATTACTGGATATTTTATAGGAGTCCTGGAAAGGGTATGAAAATCAAAGCCTTCAGTAAGCTCTCAGGCAAGAAAAAGGAAAAGGAGAAAAAGTTGGATAAGACTACTGATAAAGAGCAAAAGATTAAGAAGGCGGAAAAGGAAGCGAAAGAAAAGCGAAAGTCAGAGGAGAAGGATCGAAAATCCTTGGAAAAAGAGTTGACCTCAACTCCAGGTTCTTCAGTATCAACTCCCCGATCGCAAATACCGTTTAGCGGAGCCCACTTGATGAAAGCCAACAGTATAAACCATCATTCTGGGGTGCTAACGCCACAATCGTCCATCGACCGAGGGACACCCGTAAAGAAAAGCGTACTGAACTCGATTGATGGGGCAGCAGGAAAGGATGGGGCTACGCCTGTGGCGAAACCTCCGAAGGAGAAAAGTGCTGCCACCGCTGCGTTTAATGTTTTTCTGAATGCTCCAGCTCCTTTGCTCTCCAAGTTGAAGGATAAGGACAAGGACAGTAGCAAAGAGAAACAAGGAAAAAGCAAGGAACACAAAGATAAAAAACACAAGGAAAAGGACAAGGATAAAGAGCACAAAGTGAAAAAGGAACATAAGGAACATAAAGACAAGGATAAAGAGAAAAAAGAGCATAGTCACGCAAGTGGAATGGCGAAAGTCAAGCTGAAATTGATGCGCTCTAAAAACTCACTGGAAGAGTATGTTACACATATTTTGCATTTACAAAGATATAAGAAGTTCTGATATAATTTTTGACATTATCCAATTTTTTCATAGTCCTAGTGATCCACCTCACGTTATCTCCCACCAGTTCCCAGAGGAGCCAGAAGCACTAGCGAAAGAAATTAAAAAATATGAAGGTTTACTAGAGCAAGCGCATTTGCACTTAAAGTCAACAAAGAAAATTAGTAAGAAACAAGAGGAACAGTTGTGGGAGTTACAACGAACCTTGACTCAGCTTAAGGTACTTCTTATTTTCCAAATAAACGGGATTTCATGAGCTTTATGCTTATGATACATGACTTAAAATGTTGTTTAAATTGTAGAGGAAACTGAGATCCATTAATGCTTTATCATCTGCATCATCGTTCCATGTACACACGCATAGCGATCGTGGTCAACTGGACCATTCTGTGTCACCTCCTTGTCGCCCAATTTTCAAAAAATGTGATTCTATTGATGGCAGGGCGAAAGCAAATATTAATACGAGCGCTACAGCTTCTGTTTCTCCAAGTGTGCAACCGACTGTTTCTTTGGATAAACCCAATCCTGTAATAGCTGGAGTAGTTGCGGTTTCAAATGACAAAAGTGCCAATTCTAAGGAAAAAGAGGGCGTTCCTATTGCAGCTTCTGCAACGGCAGCTAGTGCTGGACCCCAAGAAATTCCCAAAATCCCTCTTCCTCCGTCTAAAAATTCTTACAAAACGGAATCTGTACTTGCCACCTCTCCTAAGCTTGCTTCCCCACCTCCATCAGAGTCCCAGATTCCTATAAACCCTGATAAGGGTAATGTGGCGTCCCCCAACGCCGAGGCAATGAAGCCCTCCCGAAATTCCGTGCTAGTATCTTCCCCAACACAGTGTCATTCTAGTACAATACCAATACCTGTAAATGCTACTACTGCTGTGGTACCTGAACCTTTATGCGATGTAGTTTCACCAAGACCAAGTATTGATACCATTGCCCAGGTGCATCATCTCTCTAGTTCAGGGGATAAATCCGATGGGGATGAATTCCATGATGAGGAGGAGCGTGTCGCTGAAGATGATGATGAATATTTAAACAGACGTTCCATAAGCAACCTTAGCATCGAGTAGGATGAATATTTTCAATAATAATTGTAACAGCAAAGAATATTTAAGTTGCAAATCGTGTTTTGCTTCGTTTCAGTAGCTCACAGATTGATTCCAAGGAAAATATCGAAGCAGTACTGGATGATGCAAATAAAATGATTGGCTCCATGCACGAAGAGCTAATGTTTGAAGGCACACTGGAGTTGGTCAATGGCGAGGATAGACTACGCAGCGGTGACAATCAAAATGACTCTTCCACGAGAATGCTGGGTCAGGACGACTCGGATGTGGAACTTTTTACAAATGATTTGGAGCTGGAACTACCTAACGAGGAACCTTGTCCAGATCCCTTCTCTATGCCAGTTTTTGATACCACGGAATACTTGAGCATTGAAAATGAAGCTCTCTCCATGTTCAACGAACAGTTAACGGAGGAAGTGAAAAAGGAACACAGTGACTTGGAAATCCTCTTGCAAAGTCGGCCTCTAAAGCCACCACTTACAGATAATGAAAGGTTGCTAAACACACAAGCTGGCATATTCATGATTGCACTATAGAAAGCTTAACCCTTAACAATTATTACATTTAAAGAATTGATTTTTTTCAATTTGTAGCTCGGCTAAAGCTATAACTGAAAACGAATATAACGATCTCATAAAGGTGTGGACGCAACTTAGATCTGAAAACGAAATCCTCTGGGTTAGTTTAAGGCATTATAATATACCTACTCTTATTTTTTCTAAAACATTTAAATATTATATTATTTTGGATTGTATGCCTTTCCTAGGATAATGTGAAGCGACTACGGGAAGCAGTTGCAGTGTGCAAGGTTGATGAGTTTCGTTTGCAGACACGCTTGAAATACATTGAATCAAAGACGGTTGCTCTCTCGCCTGTTACAACGACCACTCCCCTACAGACTGAAGGATAAAAAGGCACCAATCGTTAGTAATTCAAATTCTCGCTTGTCAGTCTTTTTATCAACGGAAACGGAATTTTTACAACATCAGAATCATATATATACCTATATTATTACGCTAACTCTCGAAACATTTAAAAAATAATTTTGGTTGTAAAGATGAAAGAGCTACATGATGTAAATTCTATTAATGGTTGTTGCTGATTTCTCACATAGTTAATATTTGCGTTTGTCTACGATTCTATTTTCTGGTCCTATATATATTGTTATTCTAGCATATTTATTTATCATCCAACAGATATAAAATCGCAATAAAATTTCATTCTAAAAATGTTTCGTGCGGTTTTCACACTAATGTTTATGCATCCTTTGCTCTTTATTAACACGATGTTAATAATCGATCACCGTTCCATCTTTTATCAGATAGTGTTTTCTGAAGAATCTTTTACGTGCAGCTCATCTTAAAAATAAAACCTGTTTCCGGATGCTGGCGCTGCGTTTTCATCACAGGTTGCGAATAATAACGACAACGAGAAATATACGTTTCGGTTGCAAAAAAAAGTATTGATTGAAGAAGGTGTGGGGAGTGGGTAGACTTCCTGGAATTGAAAGTGGATGCTGTGTCTGAAAAGTACACTCGTTTTCTGCTTCTTGGCTTTCGTATACGCTTACCATCATCATCTACTTACTATCTCTACGAATCTACTTACACACAGCTACTCTACATTCTCGTTGCACAATGTCTGTACTCCGCACTTTCTTCTTCTTCTTCCACAAGTGGAAGTCGAAGGACATTTTATCTTTCACTACACGAACATATCCCAAAGAGAAAGTTGTGAAAGTTACTTTCTTCTACTTTCACTTCTACTTATATTGTACTCAATTGCTTGCGCAATTTTATTAAATAATCGAGAATATTTGTTGGAGTTGTTAAATTATCTCATGACAAAAAAGATCCACTTATAAAATAACTACTAAATCTTGACCTCAAAATGGAACTTAAAACGCCAACCGGAAAGATGACGGTGGTTACTTTCTTTTTCGCAGGGCTCTTCTTGGTCACACTAACAATAGTAGTTGTTAGCTTTGCCAAAAATTACATGGAAAATAGTAAGTAAAATAGATAATATTTTAACCTTTAAGAACTCTTGGTGCTAATTTTACATTGTGATTGCCTATTTTTAGTGCAACTCAAAGGATATAACGATCATTTTGAACTGGAACACGACTTGAGGAAATTGCCAAGGCTTAGTGGTAATATTTCGAATGTGTCCATGTTTAGATTAACCATTATAATAGGTACATTTAAATAAAAATTGTATACAAATAATAACTTTTAAACTTTTCTTAACGGTCTTAGCGGACAAGAAAACTCTTGTGGTTACTTCCGAGGATGCTCTTCCAAACGCATTTGAATTCTTGAGATTGAACATGTACTTGCCAATTCAGAAGATAGTTCTGATGAAACCAGGTTGGCCATTATTACATAATATACGATGTTAAAGCAGTCTGCATATAAGTAATACAGATACAACGATTGAGGATGCATCAATGTTTGTGATTGTTTGCAGGAATGAATGACACGGTTCGAGTGTATCCGATTCCAAGGGATGGCATGATTGGACTTGGTGGCAGTTTATCTCTTTCAGTCTCAGAAATCGGTATGTTAAAAACTATGTCGAACAACTTTTATAGAACTCCCTGCTACTAGCTACTTCTTTATTTTATGTATGAATTATGAATATTTCAATTTCTAAATTTCAGGATTAATTCTCTTGTTTCTGATTTTCATCATTGGATCATTCACGTACATCTTCACAAGTATCAGCACCACCAGGGTTTACTGGGACGAAGAAGGATGGTTAAATAGCGATGACCTCTGTTTTGATGCAAATGATCTGCTCTCTTGTGACGATGATGCAGAGGAAAAAGAGCTTTTACTCAAAGCAGAGAAGAAGCGAAAGGAAATTGAAACCGTCTAAAGAATCATCTAAAATTTGATTGTTGAAAAATTGAAACGGGTAACAGTACAGTACACAAAAACAGGGACTGAAAAGAAGATACAAACTCGAAAAGAATTTCGTCAACCCATATAAACCTATAGAATGGGACGGATAGGTAAAGTTTAAAAAGCACCACTCATAATTATACGAATTATTGCAGGTTTTAAGCATTTCAAATCCACATAATAATATTGTACATAAATGATAATCATTTACATATAATAATCTTTAGTTTTTTCAAAGTTATCGCATAATCTATCGTCGTTATCAATTTAGCATATCATGAAATATTCTCCAAATTGACGCAAAATGTTTCTTTGCTATTATATTGCTTATTTATGTATTCTATCTTTTACGAAAATTGGAAACCGTATCACTTGATCATAGTAATTAGAATTATGCATTATGCACTCATTACACTGACCAGTATTAACGAGAATAGTTTAGTCGTTTCTGCTGATGTACTTGATACTGACAAGAAAGGTTTTTCAGTGCATCATTGAAAACGTTATTATATGCTAAATAGTTTGTGTATATGTTTGGAATGTCTTTTTCTCACATTTTACTAATAATATATCAGTAATAATAGTGAATATAGTTAAACCGCAAGTGGTAACCTACAACCTATGATGCATAATAATATAATATTTAGACTATTTGGGGTAGTTTTATTCAAAGTGTTATAGGTACATATCTTTAAAGTTTAGGCTCGAACCAAGATAATGTGAAATGTAGTAATCTACCTGAAGTTTATAAGCTATGTCAGTAACAAGTTTATTTGTTTGGGTATACATGAGAAGTTTATGGCTGGGTAACACTAACTGGAACTGGGCTCGAAATGGGAATGTGTTTTTGAAAAGAGTGATATTCTTCTACTGGGCAAGCTTTTAATGTAGAAATTTTGAAACCAGCAAATTTGTAAATGTCGTTTTAAATTATTTATTTATTTACTTTGGAAGAAAGATATTTTTTCGGATATTATTCATTATAGCATACCTATTTGATAAGAAAAAGTATGATGTTTTTTTCTTCAACTAAATTGTTGAATGTAAAACTACAACATATACGTATAAATATGTATAACTTTAAAATTTTGTTGTATTTAATTAAGTTTTGAAGTTTATCGTTAAAATATTACTGTAAAGTATGTGAAATTGATAAATAAATTGTGTTTATTGGTGTGTTTCTAATCGAATTATTTTTTCCAGCCTTTTGCAAGTTTTCACGTATAAAATGGTTGTGCACAAAAAGAATGAAAGTATGATTCTTTTCATCTTATAGCATTATGAGAAAAGAAAAACAATTTTTTGTCCATGTTTTTATGTTTTATTGCATAATCCATCATGAATCCATCTTACATTTAATGAACAAAGCAATCATTGATATAGATAAAGATATTATTTATCCAGATATAGTATACCAGTATGATAGCACACTGTATTTACAATATTATTTTTATTCATTCCCTTTAAGTATATTCAATATTTCATTCTTCAGCATTTTTGTTTGAATAAACTTAATCTATCTGAAGTATATTCAAAATTAAATGAATCATACATATATCGTGTAAGCATAATTTAAAGTTTTGGTTATGTAACACAATTAAGTAATCATACACTTAATAGTCATTTTTCCCAGGTGTGTTCGCTTTCACTTTATTATAACTCTTTCAGTTTGATTTCAATTATTTCCAACCTAAACAAATAATTCTGGACTTAATTATATGTGCACATTTAATATAGATTTATAATTCATATGTAACTCATGCATCCAAACCAAACTTTATTAAACGTAATATGAATGATATATATTCGTAATTATAGTTAACTAAATGAGCAAAAACAGTATAACAACAATGTACATATATTATTTATACATACATACATATATAATTTGAAAAATTCCTATAATTATATTTTTCATCTCACATTTTTATAATTTTCATTCAGGATAATTCACTCCAGAAGAAATGGGACTCCTGTGTCGTTCAGAAATGTTGACGTAGATATCCACTCGTTCTGCTGTAACGTAAACTTAACTGTGATCTTAAGAAATAGTACAGCTTATAAGTAATTTTCATACATACAACCATATGCACATTTTAGCATGTTTTTATAATTACTATTGAAAAGTAAATCTGTACACAAATGATAAAGCATTCCAAGTCATTTTAATGTAGAACATTTAAGTAGCAACTTATATAAGTAAGCATAATAAGTACATGAGAAGAACTTTAATAATAATTTCTGCAGTAGTTTATAATTAGTTTTTTTTAAATTTTGAATCTGTATTGGAAAATGCATAGTGAAGTTTAGCAATATTATTTATGCATTCATTCACAGATCCACACAGTGAAAGTCATTCATATCTTAACCACATGCTCACAAACTTATCAACTTCATTAACGCAGTATATATATGTAATTCAATTTTTCAACAAGTTAAACAATTATGTATGGATATTTTTTTGTATAATTTTGTTGAATGCTTTTTACAAATTTTTTGTTTGTTTAAAATAGTCAACAGTATGTTGTAAACGCAATAATTGCACATTTTCATTTATGATAATAGTTCATAGTTAAATATATTAATTACAATGTAATATAATGTCTGTGAGAAAAAATTGTCTTCAATATATAACTTGCATAATATTTAATTAATGTAAATAGTACATAATTTAACAATATAATTGTTTAGCAAGTCCACTTCAATATTCGTTATTTATTGATTGCATTTAGGTACCCATTTCGCAATAAAGAACCAAAAATGTCGTTAACCAAAAAAATTATAAAGAAAAGTTCCATAATAACATATAATGTGACATACGTATGCAGTAAGATTACGCGTATAGCTTCGTAGCTGCATGTTGCAGATTTTTTGATAAATACTCCAGAAGTGAAACCATTACAATATATGCTTATTGTATAACATGCAATCAAACCATTCTGATAGACATTGTTATATATAATCGTGTTACGCGCTTCCAGGTTCACGCCTTTCATTCTTTCAAAAGTAACTATTAAAATATAGTTGTTTACTCAGTTTGCTTTTTTCTTATTTATTATTATTTTGTATTTTGAAATTAAATATGAACTTTTGTAGTTGCCTTCAAGATAATGCACCCACATGCATCTAAACAATCATATGTACAGTCAGTTTATCATTTTCATCAAAAACTTACTGCAAACGCTTATCTAAAATGCAAATATATAATATATAATTTTTCAATCACGTCAAATGTCAAAAACACACATTCCTTTTCCGGTTGTCCTGCAATGCTGTTATTAATTGCTTTTCATTATATGAAAATTGCAAGTTTAGCACGTAAAATCATTCCCTTGGAACATTATGCAATTTGTATGAGTTTATATTTATACCTAGATATATATGCCATAAAAGATTAACATGAGTTTAATATTTTATGGAGTTTTTTTCATAGATTATCGAGCTTACGTTTTCAATCAAAGTGGTTGAAAGCAAGGAATTATTGCTTAAAACTAGCATTTATATGTGATTGTTTTGCTGCCAATTCAATGATCAATATAGTGAATATTTATACATCCTTATATGTTATGTATATTGCCTTATTGCCCAATATTTCTAACAGCGAATCGATATATCATAATTCCGAAAATTTAGAATGCTTGGTTTTTAAACTATGATGTAACAGAACAACATATTATGGTTTTTATATACAAGCCTAGACTTTTAGTGCAAAATTAAATCTTGAATTCAAAACCCTGAAAAGGGGTTCTGTAAATTGCTTACAAGTTACTTATACCGTGTCAAATATGTGACGTTTAGATAATAATTACTTTTGTGTCTAATTATTAATTGCAATAAGTGCATGATGATGGAACAAGTAATCAAGAACATTAGGCCTTGGGTCTGTAGTCTGTACACTATGAGGCAAGTAAACCTTATACAACTGGGGCGAAATGATAATACGTTAGTGCTTTAGTACAAGTTATACTTTCCTAAGAACTACATCGCTATACGTTGATTTATGTCAACAGTAAAGTTTTTCACACAAATTAGTACAGATTGATTTGTCGACGCTAGAGATTCGTTTTTCAAAAGACATTCATGATTGGCCTTCTAACAACTTCTAAATATCTTTTGGAAAAACGATTTTCTCAAAAATGATTCGTCCAAAATTCACTGCAGTAGCATAGTAATTCACAAAATTTACAATTTTAATCATATGACGAGCTAGGAAGGAACAAACTTTTTTTTTGCAACTTTCATTAGTTTTAGTAGAAAGCAGTGATTCTTGTTAAAAGAAAGATGTGTATATAATGTTTTATCTTTTACCCGTTTGCCTATGTGTTCTATATCTATGAAAGTAAAGTTACCTAAAGTACCCATAAATAACTTGCCGTGATTTGTATACACTGTTCACAATTTTTGGGGATAATTAATGTGAGTGAGACAATATGCCACATAAATTTTCATTATATGCATCATACGTTAATTTACACATGTACGCTGTATATATATTCTCTCTGATAATACTTTACGTAATGATCTTTTGCTGGGTTTGCAAATCGTCGCTTGCCTCATACCTTAATCGTTGTAAATCATGTCGAGTGTTAATGCGATAAAATGAGAGCTGCCTATTTTATACGCATTTAGATGCTGATGCAAGTAAGCCGAATTCTATAATATATCAGAATAGACTAATAGACCATTAGATAAATGTGTATATAGGACTGATATTCGGGTTGGGAATTGGTATGTGTTTGCAGTAGAGTATAATATAAATTTGACATATTATTTTTTGTAAAACAGACAGAAGCACGTTTCATAAGACACTAGAACAAGCATTATAAATATTTGTTTTTATTGCAATTTGTGCATGCAAAATATTTTGCTCTCAAGCGAATTCGACTTGTGAACCATTAATTTGTAGCTTTAACGAGCTTATCAAGAAATGTTTGCTTTGAAATGCAATCAAGAAACACCAGTTCCTAAAATATTGCCAGAATACTAAATAGCCTATAGTACCTATTTGAAAGTTTGCAGCATACGTAATATAATGTTTCCGAGTGTTATAAGTAGTACACAAAAGTCAATCATTTGCTTAAATTGTGAGTTTTCGTACAATATCACATTTTCAAATGCCGATGCTCAAGATGATAATAAATAAGATTAATTATTGTTTTAGATTATATATAGACCTTGCATGTCATTTCATAGATACATATATGGATTTGGTGTAACTTTTGAGTTTTTGAAATTGTATTTGTAATCAACCATTGAATACGTAATGATTAGATTCAAATACAAAATTCATGAAAGCAAAATCTTACGTGTGAATGTATATTTACATTATACTTGTTTTATACAAAGTAGAGGTTTCTTGCACCACAAGTCATTTCTGGTAAGTCACTGAAACTTGAATTTCAATGAATTTTTATGTGCATTCGATTTATATGTCTATTACTGCAATAGGTTATAGGCTGGGATATTTACACGATTTAAAAGTAAGGATATATTGGAACAAGAAAAAGCCAGTTTGTAATCCAAATTACCTATTTTACACATTCACTCTAATCAATCTTTCACCTTCCAAACAGCTAAATATACTTACCCACAATAAAATCAATATAGTATTGATTCAATACTGTGTTCACATTGCCCTTAAAATTCAATAAGTGCAATAACAAGCCTGTACAATTTCCTCTGAGATAAACCCTAATAATTAATTTCATTAAAGTTTCTTCTTTAAAAAACAATATGTATTTACAATAGCGTTTGTTTGTATTCATTTGTCTTAGCCTTAAACTTGTCAGCAAATATAAAACGCTTCTTTTGTTTTAAGCAAACTTATCTAAATATTCAATCTTATATGTTCGTAATATAATGTTTGTTTAATTTTCCTTTTTACACCAAGATAGAAAAAATTCAGTTTGTTGTATACGGGGCATTGTAAGACATTGCTCCGCTGATTTCTATGCTGCAGCAAAGTATTAATTTGTCCAGATTTTGTTTTTTATAGAATCAGTTTCCCTAATTAACTTGGTTTGGTTGTAATAATGCCAATTGAATGTATTTGTTTGAATGTACACTTTTTGAACGTGCATACTGGATAATACTTTGATGCAATACAATATGCTTAAAACATTTCCTGTCCTAGCAATTTCGCTCCAAGTTTTACAAACATTCAAGATTTTTGGAAATTATGATTGAAGAGGTATTTTATATGTTAGATTGTGTACGTAGTACGTAGAAGAATGAATAAATATATTTACCAACAATTCATTATACAGTCAGAAGAATGCGATAGTTGAAGGTAGACATATTTTGCTTGAAAACGAAAGTTTTACATGTAAACGTTCCTAAATATGTATTTTTACATGTTTTAGCCAGTATGCTTGTATTTACTTCAAAATAAGATATTATAATTGTGCTCTCCTTTTCTACATTATTTCACATAATAGAACAGCAGATAGCACCAGAAACGGGGTCACCAATAGCATAAAAGTTTTGTCTGATCACTCTGGCTGCTGGGGTAGTTGCATTGTACACCGGAATTTCAACTGAAGGTGGTGACTCATAAGGGGGTAATGGCGGCTCATCCGAAGACTCCGAGTCAAAACTGTTAGATTTATCTCCTTCCACTACTGCTGCTGCTTTCTTTTTGTTGTTTGTGATTTTCGGTCCAACTTTCACCATTTCAGATCCACTCAGCTCGGCAGCAAGTGACAATGGATTGATGTACAAGTGGGGTGATGATGATGCGGGTTGTGATGTTCCCATGGTTGGAGATGAAGGTGCATCAGCCACCATAGCAGTTTCTCCCGTGTAGTAATCTAAGCAAGTACTTTTGTCATCATCTTTATACACCTCTCCAGGAGCTGTATTGCGTGCGCCTCCACCACCACCATAACTGGCGCGACGTAGCCTCCTCGACTCCTCTACCACTTTGGGATCGAATGTTCCAATCTCTTCATCTTCATCCTGGAGGTAAACACTCTTTGACACTAATACATCGTCCCCATTATTTCGCTCCTTGTCGACTCTCTTTTTCTTCTTCTCCACCGCACTTTTCTTGCCACTTCTGGCAAGTTTCCGATTTCTCTCCATCATCACGGCAAGGAAATCATTGGTATTCTTTTGTTGTTCTTGATGTTCAGTCTCCCCAGCCGAGGCAGTAGAACGCTTTTGTTGTGGCTCGTCGTTTTTCTGTTGTCGTTGTGGATGTGTAATGTTATCATTATTTTTATCATTTTCCATATTCCCCAAAGAGATTGCAGCAGCAGTGGTGGTGGTGGCTGTGCTCCGTATAATGACAGCTTCTGGCGAGTCCAAAGCAATCTCTTCTAAAGAATCGGTAGAATCTCCTTCGTCAGCCGCCGTATCAATCCCCTGATCTGGGTCATCGGAAGTGTCAAAAACGACACCTAACTGATAGTATTTTGCATACCTTTGAGGATCACAAATCTCGGTGTGATCTCGCTGCTCGTCCATTATGGACGTCAATGAGCTTGGCATTGAGCTAGGAGATTGAACGTCATTGTTGTTGATGCTACTGCTTCTGCTAAATAGCATAATACTACCACTGCCTGTCATTCCTAATGGAGAAGTGGGTGCCGTATGGTTACAGGACGATGAAGATGATACTGTGGCCGAATGGAAAGCTTGCGGGGGTGGTGCTGTAGATACTGAATCTGTTGAGTGTTTCCTCGCATTTCGAGAAGGATGGCTACTCTCAACCTCGTCGTTGTCGGAATTATTTCCAGTCTTTTGAGTTGAAGAGATTGCAGAGTCCTGCTGAACAATGGAAAGTGGAGCGGCAATGACAATTTGATCTGGATTTGGATTAAAGTATCCATTGTGAGTAGCATGATAATGATGAGTGGTAGTAGTTTGATTATTACTATTAGTTATGAGTTTTGGCAGTGGTGGCTTTTCACTTGATTTTTTACTGCACGATTCGTTTACCGAAGCAGCAGCAATGTCAGTTGGAGTGGTATCAATAGTTGCAGTTGTCGTAACGCATGACAAAGGAGAATCGGCCAAATCCTTTGATTTATTTTTGGCATTCATAACAGTGGCAGCACTAGTGGCATTGATAGATTTCCCATTGCTCTCTGTACTAGTACAACTATTCTTATTATTATTAGCAGACATTGGAGTACATTTGATGGAAGACATTGAAGAAGAATTTTCTGTAGAACTGAGTTCCAACCCTGAGTCGTAATCTTTGCCCATTTCTACAATAGAAATGGTACAGGAATCATCATCAGCTTTGGAAGAAGAATCGTTATCGTTCCTGATATTTTTGAGGTAGTTGTTTGAAAGCTTGGAAAAATTTGGGCTTTTTGAAAAGCTTGTCTTGTGGTTATCATCATTGGCATTCTCCGATGGGTCATTATTCTTGGAAATAATATTTTTAGCCATGTGAGCAGGAGAGGAAGATGCATCATCATCTGACGTACCGCTGTTGTTGCTGTTTTTGTTAGATGGGCTAGTTTCATCGTGAAACTTTGGAGATGACGCTTTCGAAGATAAAATTGGGGCAACCCTTGAGCAAACACCATCCGACTTGGGAAGTCCTGCAGCAGTAGCAGACCTGCTTCCCTCGTTCTCAACTTTCACCGTAATGCTCTTCTTGGATCCGGATCGACGGCACCGTGGTTGGGGTGTACCGTTACTTTTGCTGACTTTGGTAGTAGATCCAGATTTATTGGATGGTGCAATTGCCCAAGGGTTGCCATGCACGTTTTTTTGGTTCTGTTCCAAATTCGAGGCCTTATCATCTCTTTTTCCATTTTCGCCCTCATAATCTTCTTCACTAGAGTCTTCACCCGAATCTGTGGTCGTCTCCTCTTCAACATCCCCTTCATCAGATGAGGATGTTCGGGCTATTACAGGCGTGAGTGCACCTTCCCCTTGAGTTTTCAGCCATTCTGTAACGGCTAAAGTGATGCTTTGTGGTCTTGATGTCGTTTCCCCACCGCCTGCTTCTCGCTCCTCGTTGGTGCTTTTTTCTGATAAAGCGCTGGATGATGATGGTGTGGCTACCGTGGCCCTTAGAGTAGCGGCCGTACTTTTAATGAACTCTTCATCCACACATGCAGCTGGTGTTGTTGTTTTAGCGCTAACCTCCGAAATTTCCAATTTTCCTTCTGACAAACTTTTAGTGGCTGGATTTTCGCTATCATCATTACTACTATTGGAATTAGGTACTGTAAATCCGGTACTGGCCTCTGTTTCCACGATGAATTCTGCCTCTTGAGGCAAATCCTCCTCCACCTCATCAATCGATGTTGTACGGTTCATCAAATCTGATTCCGACACGGATAGATTTTCCCCAGGGGCAAACTCCGAGCCTGCTACACTCTGATTCGTGTTCAGAGAATCTGGACTACTAGGCTCGTTCTGGAGAGAAGGACTTCTCTGCAGTTGTAATGCTTCAAATTGCCCCAGTTCATCATTCCCACTGGCAGCTGGGCACTGGACGGTAAGATCTGTAGGTTTTCTAGACGCTGATGATGATGAGCTCGTGATGGTGGATGATGGTTGACTTGTCATCAAACCCGTGGTACAGGAATCTATCAGTGAATCGCATATACCGCCCGTTTCCGCTTCTACTTCCTTTGGAGATGAACAGCTTTCTTGTTGGGGTAAGAGTTGAGGTTGACTCGAATCAGAAGAGGATGTCATTTGGTTTCCATTTTCGCTTTGTCCTTCCTGCTGACCTCTGGTTTCATCTGAACTAGGTACCGTTTTATTATTTTCCTCTCCGTTATCCATCTGTCCGTGTTTATTCTTCGTTTTCCCATTCTGCTCCATATTTCCCAATAAATTAATTGAATCATCATCCTTCCTTTCCCGCATTCTGTTATTTTTCTTGTTACCACCGACGCCACTAGCTGTGTTCCCAGTTTTTAGATTAAGAGGAGGACTCTGCTTACGCTTGTTCTTCTTTCTAAAGTTGTCTTTATTATTGTTATTCTTTCCTTTACAACTTTCCCCCACCGCATTCTCCAATCGTTGGGCTGTCATGCTGTTGTCAGGCTCGTCTTCTCTAGCCAAATTTTTTTGGGATGCCAACTTTGATTGGGATCTCATTAAAGACGTGCCCTCATTAACAGGAGATGATGTAGTTGACTCATTAGTAGAGGAAGGGCATGAAGAGCTAGGCGAAGCTGGAAAAGTTGCTGAGGATTGCGATGATGGCCCAGAGAACGCGACTGCTGTTGTTTCTACTGGATTATCATCAACATTTTCATGACTTTTACTATTACCACGGTGTGCTGTTGTTGTAACTTCATCAGACTTTTCTTGCCGTTGCTGCTTTTCGTGCCCTGGCGCTTGTTCACACTTTTTTTCTAGCGACGAGGCGGACAAAGATTTAGATTTGGAACAAGCATTCGCAAGACCAACCATGCCGCAAACTTTTTGAGCCTCTCCTTCTGTCTTTGACATTTCTTGTTTCAATGGTCGAATTTCAATTTCCTCATTCATCTTGTCGGGACTTTCAAGCGTTAATGATGATGCCGCCGCCACAACTGCTGCTGCCGTTATTTCCTCATTTTCATCCCCTTTCTTGCGAGTAGAATATGAAATTGGCACTGACGTTACTGCTGCTTCAGCCGATGCGGCTGTCTTGTCAAAAATACTGAATTCTTTTGATGCAATTATATTTTCCAGCTTGGAATCACAATTTTGTTTTGTTGCTGCTTCTGAGCTTGTCACCGATGTTGTTGACGTGGTCGTTCCTGCCGTTCCCGTTGTTATTGTTGTGTTCCTTTCTGCGTAATAACTTTCTCCCATTTCCTCTACTGATTTTTCCTTAGTTTTCTCCTTACCGTCTTCAATTGTCCTAGTCAATTCACCGCTTTCTCTCATTGTTCCTTCTTTAAGCTTGTTCTCGTTGATGACAACCGCACTTTCAGTGAAATCCGCTGCTTGGGTATTATTGGTAGTGGTGAATATTGGTAGAGCGTTTTCTTCGTGTTCTGAAATTGCTGCTGCTGTTGTTGCTAAGTTTGCACAAGATTCAACAGCAGTAGTAGTGGTTGTGACGCTGGAACTAGAGCCTTCATCTGTCAACTGAAATTACAAAGAGAAAGGGACACGGCATCGATTAAATTCTAGTACAACGATTCCTAATGCACCAATTTATGGTGCTGTGAATTGTATTGCTATATACGTCATTGGAACAGCATTATAAATATTTCTTATTGTTTTTTCTACATATTCCCGTGAACAAAGGACATCTTTGCACATTATCCGAGTAATGTAGAAAAATGAAAAGTGTCCAAAAACTCTCTGGGCTTATACTAAATAAAGGTATAGAATTTTATTTTGAATGTGCTGCCAGAGAAAACATTTCTTTCAACGGTTCCTTTGAAGGTAAGTTTTTCATGCAACTTGCCTGACATACGAGTTTCTACAAAACTATCCTGACTCTAAAGGTAGGTCGCCGAAAAAATAAGAAATGAGGAGAGTCATTCAAGTAAAAACAGATATTTCGGAAGAAGAAGCATAACACACAGTCAAGTAATGTGGAACAAAGAAAAACGAAAATTTATTTCTCCTCATCCCCATCTTCCTTCTGTCTTATTCATTCCATTTCATCTATCTGCCTGCTCATACGAGAAGAAAGGCTAAGAAATAAAGAAAAAAGTTGTTGTTCTCGTCAGATGAAAAAGGTAACGTGGCTTCATTGTGAGTAAACGCGACTGAATATTGCTACCAGTGCAGAGAAAGCAGTCATGCAATGTGTAATGTATACTTGCTACGTCGGCTCGGCTCATCACTAAAGTTGGGGAAAACTTTTCCCATCTGTAATATGGCAATTTTGCTGATTTACTGACATATGTCTTGCATCTAACAACGAAGACAGCAGAAAAGAAAGCAATGCAAAAAATAAGACAAAGTATAGGCAAACGTATACTTTTTCTGTTGTAAAAGAAGTAATCTAGTATGAGGTTTTACATTTATCTGCCATTAGTTAGCCAGAAATGTGTTGTTCTTGAGTAATAACAGATTTTCTACAAACTTTTGGAATTCAGTTCTATTTTATTATAATTTCCAGATATATGATAGCCAATAAAACTTGACGCAAATCCTTGAAGCAGAACTTATCTTCACACGGCCTAAGACAACTTTTATGCAAAATAGCAAAACATGCAATGGCAAATGACACATTTTGCACCATAATTCTCGTTAAATTTTTACAAAAATAAGCACCTACACTCTTTGTAAAATATACTTTGCAACTTACAAATTGTAAGTTATATGTACTTTATTTTGCACTGACCGACGCGACATATACTAATATAACTGTATGGCAAATATGAAAACAAAAAATCAGTCATTGTCAGAATGTGGCCCAAGTTGTGAACAACGTAGTTCATTAGTTTTCATGTATTCGAGCCAGTTTTGTTTTTAAATGTGATTCATTTATTTAAATGAATGTAAAAAAGGCTTTGCATATGAAATAGTTAAATTGGATAAAGGAGAAAACTGTATGTATGTTATACAAACTCAATCAAATGAATAACATTGGAACATGTGACCGAAATGCATTTCCACAGTGTTCTTAACTTGACCCATTTTCACGTAAAAGTCCAAAAAAGCAATTTTCAGAAGACATGCATCATGAAGTCAGGTATTAACTAACACTGATGCAATGGATTGAGTAGTTCCATTTTCTTATGGAATTTTTATGTGCCGTTAGAAAGTGCTCGTCACCACTTGACGGTCGGTCTATGTCTGGGTATTCTTTTTACTATATTACGCCGTAAAGTGCTTGCCTTGCTATATATTGGCGTAACAGCAGTGTGCGTTAGAGTAACCAAAGTAGTAAAAACCACTACAACTAGTTCGAATTTATCCCTTGAGTCTGGGCGCTCGTGCTACATCCGTGTACTAGTGCAAGAATAAGCGGTAGTAAAATGCAAAAAAAACCTGGTGAGCTCAATCTACAAGGTACATTTATCAAAAGGACAGGACATGTCAAGAAAGGGGAAATGAGAACCTTCCTCCAATAATCTATAGAGAAGAATGGAATAATGATGGCAAAATGGGAGGTCGAATGGAGGCTCCTCTGGGATACAGACAACCAATAAGCAGTTTCAGTTGTTATAAGCAAAGTGTCTAATATAGATTTTTTGGTGGGAAAGGGCAAACGGGAATACTAACGCTATCTGTCTATGGTTAAATATACAGAGTTTCCATCCATTAAAACTGCACACTACTGCTCGCGATGATCTTGATGAAGGAAGATGATGCATTGCTTGAGACTTTTACGCTTCTGTCCCTATGCTTCTCCATGAATTTAGGAAGGAACCAGACTAACAATTTATTATTAGAAAAGTATATAGCATGAGAAAAGTAAGGAAGCAAAAGAATGTAGTGGTGAGTGAAAGCAGAAAAATCAATACTTAGAGAGTCGGGTTGGTTTGAAAAATAATAAAAGTGGAAGTGGTCTGGAACAGAGAAAGGACCACCAAAGTCTTATTATTATCTTTATCATCATCCTACTATTCGTTTCCTTTTTGCCAAGATATTTGGCACTTAATATGTGTCACCTCTTCTTTTTCTTTTCTGCAATCTGGCTTTCTTTACATGGGATTCTACTCCATCGGTCATATTTTATATATATATTCCGTAATACTGTGTTGCTGGATATTTTAAAAGAAAATATATACGGTTTTGACAGAATCAAGATAGTCACAAAATGATAGTATTGTTCGTTTATCATTTTATGCTGTTCTATTCCTAAATTTGACTGACGTTTTTGTGTGGCATGCTCTTAGAAATTCGTTTTGTTCCCGTTAAAAGTATCATATCTGCATTTCCACTTTTACTTTAATTTTCAGCGGCTCTTCAGTGTCACTGGATGTCCTTTTGAAAAAATGGCTTGCTGGTTTTGGTTATGTAGCTTTTGTTAACATTTTGATGAATCGTAATAATATGCACCGAAAATATCCACATTTATTTCTGGCCTTAAAAACTATATCCTCTGAATATATGGTTACAAGCCTGCATAAATAATACGCAAAGACAATAATGATGACGCTAGTAAAATACGAACAATCAACAATTCCATCGTGACAAGAGATAACAGTACTGCTTGTCCATGTCAAGGAAATGGTGTGCAAAATTAATGTGCAAGTAGGTAACTTTATTCTTGCGTTGCAAACGGATGCAACTATATCTAGGTTTCTGTACGAAACTGTCACGTTGCATTCTTGTATTTTAGCATTTCTGGACAACCTTCTTCAACTTTAACAGTCATTTGAAAATACTTAGACTAGAGATGAGAGACAGAAGAACGAAAGCAGGAAGGGAAGGGTAAATAATAGTAGTAGCTAAACTTTTACATTTTGGCAGAAACGAGAGTTGAAAAGAGATAGGAAGAAATGCTGGGGTGGGATGGAGAAAGTCAAGTTGAAATTAATGTAAAAGTTACACATTTCAATGAGCACGTATGACATACATGATATTTTAAGAAATCGTCTTGATATAGCAGGTACCTACAGTGTCTATCCTGTATGTCTTTATGCATTTTGCTACTTGAATTAATACCAGGTTCTCCGTTTTAGTAGTTTTGCTGCTTATTTTTCATAATGTTTACTAAATTCCTATATTTATCCTGTAAATTTCTACTGCATGCAAAAGAGGATTTCGTAAGTTTGTATCGTAACCTGTCACACACACGTTTAGACACAAACTATTTAGTGCACGTATTACGTAACTGCAATGCACATTTCGATATGTACTCCATATTTATTTTTGATAAGCTTAGGATTTTAAATCTGGTGCTTCGATACAATTATGAGTGTAATTTCTGCAACAGTATAAAATGCAAAGAGATCTTTCTCGTTAGTAGCAGCACACAATATACTCAAGTAAAAGAAAATGTGAAAACACGACCCCACTAGTAAAGATGCAATATTGCTAAGCATGGTGATAGGATAACGAGCGTGTTTCTGTGATGTGAAGAGCACGGAAGTATAAAAATACGTAGCGTGAATAATGTGTCTGTCCAATGAAAAACTGGAGTGCTAGTGTCACTTCACTATTACTACAAGCATAAAACTTTTACTAGACTAGGCTAGTATTACTAGTATTAGTACTACCAAAAACTTTAAAGTTAGGTTACAAACAGCACACTGCAATTTGCAAGGAGTAACATTCAACATTGTGAATTTGTTCCGGCTTGGTGGTCTACATTAAAGTACACACTGCAATGTACTTTGGCAAAAACTATTTGAAAGTGAGTAGCAGGCAAAACCAAAAATGCTTAATAAAATTTAATATTCCTTGCACATGCACATTCCATTCCCACCAGCCTTCAAAGTTCAAACACTGATGGTATTTGTAGTTTTAATATTCAAAATGCACACGCTAACGCTAACCTAGATTTCTAAACATTATAAAGCTTCCTTTAACTTCTAAACACCTAAAAATTTATTTTTAAACATTTTGAGTTTGAATTTAAATGAATTTGTAAGGTTATATATAAATAGTATTTAATTAGAAAATTATTGAGCTACATACAGTCAAATTGCTACTCATCGTTGTAACCTTGTAGCACAAAACTGAATTCATTCTTACCAAAAGAGTCTTCAAAGAAACTGAAACTTTGTTAACGATGAAAATTATCAATTTCACAGCACTTAATTGTATGACATTTTATTGAATCTAACTAAGCAAAACCGTATTAAATATAATGTAATCAAAGTGCTCGGTTCGGTTTATCACCGTTTCACTGACCTAAAGCTGAATGTTTTAGTTATCTAAACCAAACTGACGTAACAACAAATGAAGTCACACCGTTTCTGGGTGAGGTTACACAATCACTGAACCCAATAATATTCAAACTAAAGTAATGTGCGCTGATGTTCGCAGCATTAGATGCCAATTTTCTATCAGATTAAAATCAACATCACACACACAGAAGTCAAGTTACGCATTTCAAGTCAAATTCAAAACAAAATCCTGGTGCACACGTATATCTCAAAACACTGAAGAGAAAAACATTTCTCTGTAATTTGTTTTCATCATTAGTCACATCTACTTAACACAGCTTTTGAATTTAAATGCATCAAATATACTATTCATGTATCTATTAATGCTTTGATATTTTCTAAATCCTTGGAAACGCTTTTTCCTGCTTTGTTCATTATGCTCCTTGTAACCTCAGGTTCAGATCCGCTTTACTATGCTTTTCCTTCCGGATTCCTATTCTCCGCAGTAGTACACAAATATATTACGTATATATTATGTTATGAAAAAGTAAAGAAAGAATAGCAAGATAGAGTCAAGCAAGTCAGTGTAAGTAACGTAAAATACTATGATTCTCTATAAAACTTTCCGTTGACTAGTAATTCTCTCTGGTATTACCACTTTTGCCAGTTTTACTACGTCTTTACTAAAGAAGATAGATTGTGAATCGAAAAGATATATACGATAACTTATTGTGCATACTGCCAAGATGCAGCTAAAGCTAAACCCAGTTCATTACACACACACCTCCTCTTCATTCTCAAGCAAACAAGTAGGAAGGAGAGCCAGTGAAAGGGAAACTGATGTGATGCGTAAGACGATGAATGCATGGCTTCATTTTCAATACGGCCAGGCTAATCTGCCAGTTTTCGGGACGAATGGCAAGAGATTCAGCAATGATGCTGTTGGTGGTGTGTGGTGTTTACATAATCTTGCCAGTCGCAGTCAGTAGTTTGGTAAATTTTTATTAGACTTTCTATGATGTATGTTTATGGTGTGTTTGTTCCTTTGAGAACATTCCCCTTTATTCTCATTAATTCATCCAGATAGTCAGATAGATGAAAAGCTCTATGAATTTGTGTACTGCAGAATATATAATCTTTATTGTACTGTGGAAATTCGAAACATTGTATGCGCGTCTACGTAAAATCCTGTTGTTGTTGTATTTACAACATCCATAACATTTTTTCTTAAGCTCATAAATTCATTTTTTTAGATTATGAATGTTTTAGGTTGGGTGTTACGGATTAAAGGATTTTTTTGTTCAGCAGATTTTGACTTGCTGTGAGCCAGATGCTAAGTGAAGGTTGAGTGAAAATTTGAAAGGAAAGCTTTTTTATCTCTCTAAAAAACTAATGAGTTGAGTGATCTACTGATCTCGAAAACATATCACACATGACTGAAAACTCTGGTGAACCATGTAGGTGATACAGTGACGTTTTAAAATATTTGATGCGCGTCCTTCATCGAAGAAGAATTTAAAACATGTTTCCTGTGATAAAAATGAAAAAGTGAATATTTACGTACAAAGAGTGTGTGTACAGGTATGGTATATTATACTTTAAAGCTATATGTCTCCAAAACTCTTTATGACAAAACTCATTCATCTTGGACGCTATATTTTTGCTTTAAACATGCCCATATAGCCCGATATTATGGTACCGTGTAGCGTTTTTCTTTAACGTATTTAACGAAGCTGTATACTATCAGTATTTGAATCAGCCGTTTTGCCTACAAAGCGCTCCAAAATTGGCTGCTTTCCCAGATATTTTAAAACTGGTGAATATTTTAAGACAACTGTTATTATTCCCTTTATTTAAACAGTTATCTGTTTCCAATATTGTGCTTTATATTCCATTCAAAGATTGTTAAAACCGGCGTTTGTTACATAAGTGCATAATATTACAAGGGTTTCTGGATTTATTACTATTATATTCCGTGCCACAGTTATTATTAGCATTCCTTTTTCTTTTCTTTTTTTTTTGCTTTTCTCTATAGTGTTTTAATCCGACTCCACTTCACACGATGATAACGTTTTGCTTGCATAAGCAAAAGTGGCTTAGAAGAGAGAGCAAAACCTATTTCCAGCCAGAATAGATGCCAAACACATACCGCTTTTCCTTTCCCAATCGTTACAGCCGAATGCAGCCGTCACCGGATAATTTATGCCTTTTCATTTTGTACACAATGTTGAATGTGTACTTTTCTACTTTTGCAGAGGTATAATCATACATGTTAAGCATGTACGTACCTCACATAAGATTCATATTCATAAGACAGATTCATATGGAATGTCAGCAATAAAAACAACTACTATTTTTTGTCTTCAAGATTCGAGAGCATTACAAGACGACTTGAGCATGAGAATATTTGCATGTACAAATTGAGTTTGCTGAAACTGTGTTAACTTAGAAAATATTGAGAAAGTATTAAAAAGGCAATCGGCGGGGCATTAATAATATGCCAATTTTTGTTGGTGTAACAGTAATGATGTTAAAAAATTATTACTACAACTGCACGTGCACACCATAGCCATTTGTCTAATATTTTTTGCATTACCTACTTTGAATTGCACACTGATAGGATGAGCAAAACGAACATATTATTGTAATATTATTTCCAAAAGTACTAATACATTTTAAATCGTACATTACGAGAAGGCTTCTATAAATTTGTCGCAGATTTATCATTTGCACGTGTAAATTTTGTTCGCGTAAATTAATAGCTTTCTTAATAAATTGTTCTAATAATGTCTTCCTAAATTTCCAAACATCCGAACCCAGACACTCAAAAAACCAATATAAATCTTTTCGCTAATCTGTATCTGTGGTAGCGGAATGTAATGGGAAAACTATAAAAGTTGCCTTGCTTTACGTTGCTATCAGCACTTACCTGCACAGCAGTTACTGGTAAGTTACAAAGTACGTACCACTTTCACTTATTTCATGATAATTCCGTCTAATTCATTTTTGTAGGAACAAAATTGATGAAGCAGAATACGCAGTTTCCCAGACTCTGGTGCAAACAATTTTTTTGTATGCTACGCATTTAGGTATGTCCAACAAAATTTCACAATTTGCCTTAAAGTCAAACGAAGAAAATGCTACTGGACTACTGGTACTGAAAAAGTGGGACCAAACGAAAGTACTAATTGCATACATTCTTATTCTATTCGATACCAAAGTTATTACGAAAAGTATTTTTTTCAAACATTAACAGCTAATCCATATTATTCATATAGTTAGGGTAAAATGAGAATTGTCCAAATATGTTCTCAGCATTTCAGATGTCTATTTGTATTGATTAATCTGTTTTACAATTATGACTTTGGATCCAGATACATTATATGGTTACTGGTTTAATTGAAGATGTATTATGTCTATTTTGGAATACTCTACTTTGACTCACGTCCCTGGTCAATTTAAGTAGACATCAATATTTGAGTAGGTTTTTTAAAGCCTGGTAACGTGGTTGAACTATTTGTTTCGTGCAATTGGATTTTGAATGTATCGACACAGCACTATTCAAGTGAGGCATTTAATTGAATGCAAATTTGTTACCACTGTACACTTACTGCATCCACTTTCTTCAACTTCCGCCTTCAAGCTGTTTGTATTTTTCATTCAGGTATATACATTATTTTCCATCAAGAAAGGCATTTGCGTTTCCGCTCCTTTCCTGAGTTTGTTTATCCAAAGAGCAAAAGCAATCTTCTTTGAAAAGTAAACAAACACTGAAAATACATCTAAATATAGCTTGCCTTTTCCTACATTTTCTACCACAGTGCCAGCATTTACTTACTTTCTCGTGCTCCATTGAAAGTCTTATAGTGTGCTGGAATGCTTTCTATCTAAACACCTTGCTATTCTCATCCCACCTCCTCATTGATTTTCACCTCAGCAATAATAACAGCTACAACCTTTCTCACTTCGGTTTTAAGTGGCCATCTAATTCGCATCTCATCCTCTTATTCTCACATTTAAAAGGAAATGTGCTCGAGGGTGGTAGCTTTTGTAAACACAACAATGCTGCTCGAGTACGTAAGTACGTGGAGGCAGGCAAAGACCGGAAGATTAAACAATTTCCAACGAAAATTTCCAGCTTTAAAAAACTACAGCTACACACAGTGCATAAATGCTCGAGTTTTAATATAATAGTCGATATGGAGTTTTCTGGCTTTTACGACAGTTTATCTTCGCCCCAGTTTGCATAAAGATAAAATATATGTGCACTTTCTGTACTGGTTTAAGACAAAGCAACACAACCACTCGGATGTGGGGAATACGAAATTCTATCACAATCATCAACATTATCATCAATAATAGCAAATATGCATATACGTCACAGATATTTCTTGCGGGGGCTTCAGAGAAAAACCCAGAAATGTGTGAACATGCTTTCGTCTTTCTGTGTATATGAGCTAAAGTGAAAGCTCTAAAACATGGCAAGTTTTTGATCTCTTGACTACCTTAAGTTGTCATCTGAGCTTAAGAGCATCATCCATCAAAAGCTTTGCTGAGTATAGAGAAAATGCATGAAGGAATCCGCTTTTGTCTATTCCACTTCACATATTTCACCAAAAAGGGAAAAAGCTTCTCGTGTTCAGTGTATATGAGTATGGAAAAGTGTAGACAATAGATCAAGATTTTCCGACAAGAGTATGTGACTACTGTGGCTGGTTATGGATTTTTCTGCGTGTTTTCAAGTTGTTTGCATAATATTGCCTTTCTCTATGAAAATCGGTTTGGGTATGTGAAGAAAAGAAAGTATCAAGTTTACACGGTACGGCAGAGAAGTAATGTCAGTAGCTTCATGCAATATTGCTTTCTCCTGTGAAATTAGATTAGCCTAGATTGCTCGAAAACAGATCCATCCGGGGGATGGTGATCGGATATGTGTGTAGGAAGAAATAACAACAGGGAAACTGTTAGATCATGCTGAAGGGAGGGAGGTTGACGAAAATAAATAGTTTTAAAGGGAAAGTGTTTTTAGAATCAACTACGCACGACGGAATAATAATCCCTCGCAGAACCAGTTATGATAATCGTCTTGGTAAGAATATCAAGCTTAAGGGCACATAAAGTTAATAAACAGCTATGGCTGTGCAGCGTATATTCATGATTTTGAATATAAAATGAACGAATTTATGCTGCCGGGTAAGTTTGCATTAATCTTGTCCGACCAACGGAAGAACTAAATTGGGTACAAACATACGATACAAACACATTGCAAGACTACAATAACTTTTGGGTCGAACATTTTGATTTGCTAAGGTTACGAGGCAAAAACTGCCGAAAAATGTAACTTGGTAAATAATTAGAACTTTTGGATGAAGTTTTGAAGAATACTTTACGACAATAAAAGCAAACTTTGACATTTTTGGAAACGTACATTTTGTACTTTAGCTACACATGAATTTGTTGTATGGTGATGCAAACACCAGCAAACACATTAACACGACTCAGACTTTTTCCTTAGATTTTTTCTGAGCTACCAAAACACACATGATTAATGTAGAGCAAAATTGGAAAATTATAACCTCAAGATCATAACCATCTTTTTACTTTCCCTTTTTTTCTTGAAGAGCCACATTGTTGTATGTTTTAATAGAATTTTGGGATCGGATTGGATGTTATATGAATTAAAGATTGCTTCAAATAGTGGTGGTCTATCTTTGACATATTGCTTTTTATCCTTGACATATGTTCCATTTTATTCTCCCTAATTTAAAAATGTGCACTTTGTATGCATATAAATATTTAATTACGTACTAAACCTGATCTGATACAACCGTTATTGGATGTAATAAAATGTAAAATTATGCAAGTAATTTTAATTATCTGTTGAAGTTGTAATTTTGCTGGCGCAGTTAGTTAGTAATAAACTCAATGTGATTGTATTAGTTCTATTAGCTTCCGCTATCCTGCTTGCATCTTGAATAAAGCACATAAGCGTATGTGATTTTTGTGACAAAATGTTGGACAATCACTTGTTAGCAAGACATAAACAAGAGCAAAAATAAGGACTACCGCAAGAACAAAAACAAGGTAAAACCATTTTGTTAGAACTTTAAAGCGCTCTGGTTAGAAAAGCTTTTTATAAAGCAAAAATGTGTAGAAAATATCTTTATGCCCCTGAAAAGAATATTACTTAGATTTAGCCAGTAGTCATGTATTTTGGTTTCTAAATATAGTTCATCATATTTCAAAAATTAGGAATTGATTTACCGTTGTATACTGGTGGACCGTAGACATAAGTGGTGGGATGAGGGTACACATGATACGGCGCAGTTCCGGGAGGCGGCGGTGGTCCAGCTGCTCCCATTGCCACCTGGGGTGGGGGAGGAGGTGCTTGAGTTGGTGGTGGCACTCCTGGTACTTGTGAGGGGGCTCCTGGAGGAGGAGGTGGTGGGGGCATATGATGGTGGGATTGTGGGTGGTGATGGTGAGGCGAATTTTGATGCTGTTGTTGGTGTGGTGGAGGCCCTTGATGATGTGAAGGGTGATGATGGGGTGGACCGCCATGGTGCCTGGGATTGCTATGATGATTATGGTGATGTGAGTAGTTTGAATGGTGGTGGTGAGGTGGGGGAGGAGGACCATGTGACGAATGTCCTTGATGATGTGAATGATGATGGGAAGGAGGGTGCGGGTGATGATGTACATTGTGAGGGTGATGGGAATGATGGGGTCCACCATTGTGATGATGTAGATGACCCCCACCGTGATGAGAATGATGTGGAAGTCCACCCTGCTGAGGTGGCTGCGAATGTTGTGGTGGTGGTCCGGGAGGATGTGTCATGGGATGCATTGGTGCTGCCGTGTAAGGTATCGGCATTCCACTTGGAGCTGCAGCCAGCATTACTGGGGGACATCCAACTTGAAGTGGAACTGTGGTCATTACGGGTCCTGAAATTGCTTGTGGGTGCGGTTGACCAGTGGTATTGTATGTTAATGCAGTTGTGGTCAAATGTTGAGGGTGTTGTGAGCTTATAACCATTGCCGTAATTCCTTTCACCAGGCCGCCACCAATATTTACTGGCATCGTACCATGCGAAGGAATCGTTGTCATTCCAGAGTTTTCCAAGGAATTTGTCACATTCTGGCCTTTATTAGCACCTGTATCCTGCTGTTGTGCTCCATCATCCCCGTTTTCTACCAACAGTCCTTTCCCCTTTGGTGGAGAAGCACTGCTTTCACCTGAGTGTGTACGTAAGGAAACCGCTGATTCAGACGAAGAATACTCCGTTTTCTCTTTAGACAGGTGCAGCTTCTCTACACCTTCTACCAGCTTGCTCTCTCCAGCACTATTGTTATTATCTTCTGTACTTTTACCGGACTTTGCAGACATTTCATTGTTGTTGTTATTGTTAACTGCAGTATTTGACTGTTTTGCCTGCTTTTTTCTCACGACAGTATTTGTCTGATCGTCCATCATCATCATCATTGGTGCCTTATTACTTCCACATTCTTCTTCCGCGCCCGAAGAATTACCTTGTGAAGTGGCCGCACTTCCCAGTGGATCATCCCCCACACTGCTTCCGCTGTCGATTCCAGAGTCAGAACTCAGGCATTCTTTACCGTTTACATCGTCACCTTCCTCTCCCTCATCCTCCTCATTGGCCAGCGTTCTCATTTTTGCATGTTTCGTCGCTGCTGCAGTTTTTGTTGTTGTCAATGAAGGGATGTTAACAGCAGAGATAGAAGTGGGAGCGCTAGTAGCGGAGGAGGAAGTGGGATCAGCGGGAGGAGAAGTAGTGCTAATAGTAGTACAAGTAGCATTGACACTACCACCACCAGCAGCGGATGCAGCTGATTCGGAGGTGGTAGAAGTAGTAGATGTACAGGAGAAGGAAGAAGTAGTGGTAGTATCACTATTTGAATTTGGATTAGTAGTAGTAGCTGGACTCGATTCCAAACCCTGAGCAAAAAACGTTAAAACAAGAGAGACAGAGAGAAAAAAGTTGATTAAAATCAACAACGAACGAGAACAAGAGGAACAAAAACACCACCAGACTAATTATTTATATGAACCGGAGAGAAAGCTCTTGTGTGTAGTAACACTAATATTTGCCATTATTACATGTACAAAACAAACATATAGAAAGGCGACAGATTCTTGGTCATATTTTTTTGTCATTGCGTTTTCTCTACTTTCTCTTGGACAACCGCGAAGGATTAATAACAAGTCGAACCCACCACAAAAACCGCGTTTCAAGTTTCAGCAGCATAGTAATAGTATCAGTAGCAGCAGACATGGGCCGAACTAAAAAGCATGATAATAAATACCAATAATAACTTTGCATAATATAATGAAGCCCTTCTATAGTCAACACCGACATACTGTTACTTTTCTATAGTCATTCAGTCAAGTGAGGGGTATTTTTCTTGTAGATATGTCCATTTTAGTTTAATGTCACACTAACCAATAATGTGTAAGTAATGATACCACCAAATTGCTCTGCTAAAATTTTTCAGGGGATAATAGGAAATAGAAAGTAGACAATAAAAAGTAAGCTCCAAACGACTTTCTATTGTAATGTCATATTTTCGGAAATATGAGAATGTTAATAACCCTACACACTAAAATCCTACAGAATTATATTTATTATTATAGTATTTCTTGTTCTCTGCAATGCAGAGCGAAAAAGTACTTAAAATCGGAACTCCTCAGAGGTTCTTATTAAATGACTCTCATGATTACAAATCATTCTAAAGAGGCTTTTCATCATCATCATCGTGATCATCATTATGACGAATGTCTTCATATAAAACTCCCCACTAGATGCGCCTTCTTTTCCAAAGTTGCTTTGCTGCTGCTGCAAATATACTACTTCTACTACACAAATGTGAGCAGAGGGAAATCCCAAAAACAAGTCACACAAGTCATCACATTTTCTTGATGATCAATTCTTTCCATGCTTCTCCTACAAGAAACTGCCCTTCCCTTTAGTGCTCATAAGGCTATAACACTTTTACTTTTACCCATCTTCATTTTCCCTGATTGAGCTTATTTACTAGAACCATTTCTCCAAAATATCTTGAATGTTCTTGGGTATTGTAGGTACAAAGGTCAAAAGTCAATTACTCTATTGCTTCTTAGTGAAAATATTACTTTTCCGTTTCTACTTCTTCACTGCTGCTGCTACTACTACTAAGAAAACACGAAACCATTAAAAACTTTCTATTTTGATTGGTCATATAAAATAGGACGTTACGCAGTCAGGATCATGTCATTATCATTATACACATACAGATTACTATACTACACTACTATACATCTAAAATTATCATCATCAGCGACAGACAGACGGACAAAAATATTTTTCGAACGAGGAACGTTTATGCCGTCATGATCGTCATCATCATTATTACATAAAAAGGGCTTTTAATCATCAAGAGAAAGTAAAGTAGTACACACATGTATGTACATAATAAAAACATTATAATGCCATTTCTATACATCGTTTCATCGTACATATATATAAAGCAGTATTACTACTACACACAGACTTTGTTGTATATACACGTATTTATTGTATATATAGATAAATGCTCATTCATTCTACATTTTTATAGAAACGGACTCCCAACTCCAGAACAGCAGCAGCAACATTGCAACTTTCACTTTCAGAAAAAAACGAAGAGGAAAAACACGTAAAGAGAAAAACTTTTTCTCTTGCTTACTTCAAAGGCAGCAAGCAAAAAGTCCCCTTTCTCTCTGTTCTCTCTTGAAAATAAACAAAAAACTAAGATGAAAAAGAATTCAAGGAAAAAACTGAAAAGAAAATAATGGAGAAAGTAGATGATGATACTAACAAAGAAAAAATAGGCAAGCTATTAAGTCCAATTTGATTCTATCTAAAACTGCACATCTGCACATAATCTAGATATCAATTTTGTACAGGAAAGTTTATAATGGATTGTCTTGTGCTTACTAATATATTTGCTACTTGCTATTAAAGTTTCCTTTGAAAAGAATCAATTATTTTTTGTTAATTTTAATTAATTAAATTCCAAAGGGATAAGTCGTCTGTTCTACTACAATTCTACGTTTTAGGAATTTTAGCTTAAAATGGATACATACATAAAGGAAGGGGGCGCATCACGCGATTAAAAACTTATTACTTTAGATTTGAAGTCTTACGCTTGTAAAGTATCTTTAGATGTACATAAAATTTAATTTATTTTTACTGGGCTTGTTACTAGTATCATGTAGTAAATTATTACTAAAACTACAAAATATCGTAGGATGTTTTGTGTAGGTGTAGTTTTATTACACGTGTCAAAGCTGTTGCACGTTTAGTAAGACCAAATTAGAAAAGGGGGTGAAGCAAAGCGAATCGTCAGACTGCCAGACAGACACAAACAAACCGGAAACAAAATAATAAAAGCAAATTGAGCTAATTGTACTAAAATTGACTACTATACATAGACATATAAAAAAGAAAGTTATGATTTAGGATTAGGCACAAACTGAAATATGATTATACAATGTATCATGTTTTAGAACCAAATAGTGGAAAAAAATATTGCAGCGGAAACTGAAAATTGAAACGTAATTTTCATATTCATAACGAAACGCTTGAGTTTTCATTTCTCTTCAAGAAAAGGAATTTGTAATAAGAATTTGGGGTAAAGTGAAAGCAAGCAAATTGAGATGGTGAAAACAACAACTATACTGTATTGTACGATTGTATGAACATATTTGTATTTACTACGCAGCATTTTCAGAGTAGTAATCTGTACCTGTATATTTATCTTAAAATCTCGCCTTTGCAAAAATATCCTTCCTTTTCCAGCTGAAAACCTAAGAAAAAACCAGTTTTTCCGAGAAACAAAAGATTCCTCCTAAAAATAATATTATTGTAGCATCTGCAAAAACTCAATTCACAGAACAAGAAATTACGAGAAAGAATAATAATTCCACACAAATCAACCTGGTAATTACAGATTTTCACCTGGAGATATCACAAAGAACATTACACTGAATGTAGATTGAGCTTTCACTTAAACTTTCACCTGGCTGTTTTTTCACTCTTTCTGTTTTTTCATTGTGTAAATATTCATGCTTTATACATTGTACCGGCTTGAAGAAAGTAATATATAAACGTAAAAGTTGTTATACCAAAAAATTGGACTTCTTTTTGCATGTCTACTTTCACAACGCCTATGTGTTGATATACAGCATATGCATCTAAATAATATGATCATACGTTTACTATGCTTTCACTACGAAAATTTGTTTTTGGCAAACTGCCCTGTTAGTGAGGTTACTTTTGAGAGCATCCTCCATTACCAAACAAGAGTTTTCACCTATCCCTCTGATTACTTTTCTGTGAAGCATCTTATGGAGCGTAAAGGGCTTATGCAGTGCGATAACGATAAGAAGACTTGAGTGTATATGTAGTACTTCAGACGAGCAACTTCTAGAAGGATTTTCTAATGACCTAATAGAGCTAAGCCTTCACAGAAAACAACTAAAACTCTTGATGACACACATTTAAATCGTCGGATTAAACATTAAAATATACTGCCACGTCTTTAAACATGGAACACGGGAAAACGACGACTAAATGAGTTTTAGGCTGTGTGATGTATCTATTAGAAAAAGTGCAAAGTTTTTTTTTAAAAAATAGGTAAGTACAGTTTAGCAGATCAAAAAGGGCTACCACCTAATTTCTTAGAGGGAAAGCGTTTTGAGATAAAATGGTTTATAGGAAAAACAAATGGGAACACTACCCTTGAATATATTGTGAAAGTACCAACATTTTTCGTTAATGCTTTCCTTGAAATAGTTTTATTGCAGCTGCTGCTTTTATATTCGCTGAAAAGTATACAAAATACAGAAACGACAAATAAAAAAGCTTGTCTTTAGCCTGGGAGCATCCACTGAATGACTTTGATCTATTGGTATTGCTCATAGGAAATTAGCCGTGAGCCAAGACAGGCATTCACTCAGACAGGCAAGTAAGCAAGCAAGCATAAAAAGCAAGGTAAGAAGATGAGATAGCAGCGCAGCTGCTGCTTCAAACTTGAAAAAACTTAGTGATTCCTCGATGTATGCACGCTGCAAATGCAAAATAATATGCCGCAGCAGCAAAACAGGATCGTCTTTTGTGTACCGCAGTAAGAGGAAACTAATATGAGTATTTTTGGTACGTTGTAATATTGGCACTTGTACAAGGAAAGAAACAATAAAAAATCGCTACAGAGGATAAAGTTGGGATGAGAGAGTTTACAAGAAAATATATGAGGGTTTCACCACCAACATCACCACTACCGCAACGACCATCCAGCCACGGTTACAATTTTCATCAGCATTATAGCATGCTAACTAAGTAAACGTGACTACTGGGAGGTAGATGGGTAGTATGAGAAAGGAAAGGGAGTGAAAAAATGAATGCTTTATACTTTCCAAAAGTACAAAGGGACAAAGAGGAAGAAGGTGGAGTGGAGCAAAAGGAGGATGATGACGATGGGGGAAAAGTGGAAGAAGAAGTGGAAGTGCGGAGGAAAAGAAGAATGCAATACAAAAACTCTACTCAGCCCTTTTCAGACCTTTCGGAAATAAATCTCTGGAATCCTCCACGAAGAACAAAAAACTTGCTTAATTCATGGCGTATTTTTACATTTTACTTTATCTACGGATCTACTCGTACTTTTAAGTCTATACTCTTGATTATACATGGAAGTATCTACCTTACGTATGTGTTTGTGCTTTATGATGTGTAGGAAGAATAGTTTCACATGGCCTTAGTCTCTTTTGCTTTGAAAGTCTACAACTTTCTCTCTACTTTCCCAATATATATATTTTTTAAATTCTTGGAGGTAAGAAAAATGTAAAAACTTGCCAAAAACATGAGCAGCTATATCATTATTACATAGTAAGGTGTACAATTGCTGTTTGTTCTGTAGGGCGTACTATTATTGGCAACCGATTCTCTTTTTCCCAACAAAAGAGAAAAATTATCATCCCGATGGGAATTGCTCATAACACTTTTGTTTGGAATGTATCAAAATCAACTTGCGTTGGTGGGGTAAAAACGGAGAATACCTAGATGGGAATTGATGGTTGGCTTGGTATAGGTTGCAGGCGTAATACGCTCTGCTGTGCTATTCTGTACAAGAGAAACGTTAAAATTATATATTGCTATTATTACGTGCGGTCGTCATTAAATATAAATGGTGAGCTAGCTTGAAGTTTTGTTGGTAGCGACGGGAGTTGGGTAGGCTGTGATGAGTAGTTTTTAATGCGGTATTTTTGGTGAGGCTTTCACGATTAAACCAGACACATTTCTGGCATGGTATATAAATAACCAAAACTTGGAATGTGTATGTGTTGTGTATATAGTCCTTTTGTTTCTCGGCTAATGATGTAATATATGTAATGCATTATAAAATAGCTTTCACATTCCATTCAAACCGTCATCCTGGTTGTGATCATCATCAACATTGTCAGGGAGGAATCTACCATGTAAAAACTATATATGCTTAGCCACAAGGTGAAATAATGTAAAAAAAAGCCGTATTTGTGCCACAAATGTTTTTCAGAGAAAATGCATTTTGAGTCCATTTATAGATCAACAGAATTGGTAGTGATTTTCAAGGGGAGAGAGGGTGAAATATGGCTCATTTGCACGTACTTCCGAGTGCCTGCTCTAATGGTACAAGAAAAAAGGGAGATTGGAATTGGATACGATAGGAAAAACACATTTTTTTCTTTCGTTCTTGTTTACCTTCATGTTCCACTTACGCAATTCGTGTTACACCTTGTATAGAAGGAAAAAAATACGAGACTTGCGGCCCACGCCACTCTAATAAAGCCACGTCAGGTATGCGTGTGTGTAGGTTGTATGTGAATTTGTGTATAGTATGCTCGGGATAAAAAATGAGAGGTTTTTACATACAAAACATGAACAAAGTCAGTGTTATAAATAATTCCAAAAAGGGTAGCTTTTTTTCTTGGCAGCTGCTGATATACTTTGTGGAAATGTTTCACATTTGCTATTTCCAAGTACTAAGTACTTTCCAAAGTTAATTTGCTGTTGTAGGTAAACCAGAATGAATGGAGAGACGCCGATGGCTTTTACTTTAAACCGTGGTACAATAATTATGGTATTCCATATATTTAGTGATGTGCATTTATGTAAAAATTAGAAAATTATGTTTTATATAAATACAACGCAAAATGTATAGTTAAAAGCATACGGAATACTAAGAATAATAATGATAATTTGTAGAAACTAAATACGCATTAATAATAACCAGGATGTTTAAGTGTGGTGTACCAAGGAAGGGATAATCTACGTAATATTTAGCGGTTCATTATACATCATTTTGTTTTTAGTTTAGAATAGGTATTCATATTTTAGTCTATAGTGAGATAATAGTAGCTGCTGCCTGGAGAAGGGTTTTGATTTGATGCAAAAAAATTTGGTTATTTTTTTTTACAAATAATAGAATGAAATTGTGTGTGATCGTACATTATTTTTTTATGTGAAAATCAATAGGAATGATAATGCATTCTTTAGAAAAAACAAAAGATGTTTTTGCTGCTGTTCAGATAATATAATATATATTTTGTGAAATGAATGCATGAATATTACATCTAGTTTTTGCTACAAACCTGAAGAGGGATGGGGGTGTTATTAGTGAAACTATTTTAAAGTATTAAGCTATACTATGTTTACCTGTAACCCTGGAGAAAGCAGTGAGGGGTCATCTACTGCTGGAAGGGGATGGGGTGGAACAGGTGCAGCGACAACTGGATACATAGGGGCTGGCACGCCGTTCCAAGCATCAAGCGGGGCATACGGCATCATTGGATAATAAACGGGTGGGTAACCAGCCGCAACCATCACAGGACTTACAGGGTACGCGTCGTAATACTCCCCGGTGCTGGAACAATGACCTGTTGTGAAGAAAACATTACATTTAATTTTAAAATCAAGATTAGCAAAAGGTGAGTAGTCAATTTTCGATAACAAAGAAGTATAATGATAAAAATCATTAGTATGATGAGAGCGAGATATTATCTTGGTATTTAATTTTTTCACTGTCAATGTCCAATCAAACCCGAGAATAGAAAATGCAAAGATCAAAGAGAGCAGCAGGGTACTTTATCGTCTACTAAATTATTTTAGTTCTGGAGAAAGTGAACACTTTTCAAGTACATACTCATCCAAAATTTCGTGATCAAGTGGCAATGGAACAAAAACTGTAGTCAGCCAGAAAGCGGAGAGCCTTCCTGTCATTGAAAGAGTCACACATAATTTTTGTAGCAGTCTAGTTTAAAGGCAAGAAAAAAGTGAGAATATGAATGAATGAAAACTGTGTCAAGATATCGTGTTGCGAATTAAATAGCTTGTCATATGGAGGGACAATTAGCCAAGGGAAATGAATATATAGCATAGAAACTCCAGCAGAGTAAATAAGTAACTTTTATGATTCTGCGAAGCAGAAAGTTATTAAACTAAGTATGTACTAGAGTATACACCAAAACACTATTACTGGTACCACGCAATTTATAGGAAATTAATCACACAGCGAAAATTATTGACATCCGGCCGTGTACATACATCGACTTTAAATTTTGATTTCCTATCACAGTATTTCCGTCTCATTTCATCATAAAGTCATGAGCGTAATGAATAAAACCTGTCACCTGTCGCCATTAACGTTCTCCTCTTTTTCCCTTTGGAGCAATAAGTTAAACAGCAAAGAGAAAGTCCCGTGCTTTCCCATCAAAACACATGTAAATTATTCATTCATTCACAACTTTGCTCAAATGTTGAATGTTGTCACAACCCGTTCGCATCAACAATAATATCAAAACCACTAGCAGACATGTCGAAACTTTTTGTGTTAAATATGACGGCTGAATACTCACTTATAATAATGGCCCGTGTGAGCAATTCCTGGAACTCCCTTTGGGAAACAACATTCATTTTATGGCTTAAAATAGATTGCGTGCCTGAAAGTCGGGTTTATTTTTATATTTACAACTTTGATACGTCGTGTTGACGGTATAAAAACCTTTGTTTTTGTTTAGGAGCATTTCATTATTACTGCCTATACATATGCAATTACATACGCTTCATATTTTAAATGTGGCCTTTAGAAAAATTCGGACGACAACATGTACTCCAGAACAGTTTTTGTGACGCCAGAACCTACACAAATGTGTGTAAACAGTTCTTGACAGTCACGCATCATATTTTACTCCACCTAAAGCTACTTATCACTGCATACTGAACAACTCTGACGTGCTAAACTTATGATATTCCAACCACCTACTTCAAATTTACACTGAAAACCAGAACAAACCAAAGAATGACGTTTTGCTTTTTAACTTTTGAAAAAGGCGTCGTGCTTTAAATTTCACTTTTGACAAAGAATTTATCATGATTAGTAAGCACACAATTACCTAAAAATAGGTTTAACTGTTTAAATGTCCTTTTAGGAAATAATTAATGAATAAAGAATAATGTGCACCTAACTACAGTGTCGACTCGTTTGGTTGACTTGTAACAAGCCGTTTTTTAAAAGCCGAAAATCGGAAAATGTTTGAATTTTTCCACTATCACAAAATATAAAATGTTATCTGCTGATCGGCAATCGGATAAAATCAGAACAGAGTTTTTTGGATTTTTCTCCGTGTACAGCTGGCGTCCTATGGAAATTTTATTTCCCAAATGGATGCTAAGTATAGGAAATTCCATGCAAAACACTCCGGGAATATACACTTTACGACGAATTGGGAAAGAAAATTTGCGTAAAGACAAAACGTGTAGAAAATATGGGGAAGATTCTTCATTTTTTCTACACATTTTGTCTTTATGCAAATTTTCTTCCCCAATTCGTCGTAAAGTGTATATTCCCGGGGTGTTTTTGCATCGAATTTTCTATACTTTGCATCCATTTGGGAAATAAAATTTCCATAGGACGCCAACTGTACAAGGAGAAAAATTCAAAATTTTCTCTGGTCTGATTTTGTCCGAATGACCATTGAATATTCACACCTATGTGTTTCGAAAATTACGTTGCGCATTGTAATTGTACATGAACATTATCTGCATTCTGCACAGCGCACTTTACCAGTTACTAGAACAAGCAGGTTAATTAGCTATTCATATCGCTTTCCATCTCGGCTTGTTTCTTAATTATTTTGAACCAGTGGGCCGAGCAGGCTTTTCTCTTTTCCGTGTCATTTATCGGATCGTCCTCCCAATTTAATTACTGTCACTGTATTGACAGAAAAGGGATAGACCGTTACTCGGAAAATAATTCACCGCGCCTGTTACACTTACACCAAGTGAGAAATGTTAGACATAAAATATCCTCAATTCTCTTGACAATGGTGACTAGACAAAGGCCAGGGACATTCACATAATATTTGTGACAAAAGACAAAATTATTATACATTACGTAAAGGATTTTCCTCATTCATCATTGCCATTGGCGTTGTCGGTGCTAAAGCTATAACTATATAATGCATTTTTACTTTGCCCATCGTCCACATGCTTTTTATTTCTTCACATTTCCTATAATTGTAAACGACTGGATTAGACAAGACAGTTGACAAGAATGAAGTGTCTGGTATTTGTCTTACAACGCCCCGTCACATTTCTAAAAAGGAATTTGCTATGCACTTAGTCTTAGTCATTCTGTGTTCTGATGGACCATCATTTCGCATATGTGGGTATAAAATCCCATTTATCAGTGTCTCCATGAGGGCTGTGTATGCATTATATTAAAATACCTAGGTTTGCTTCTCGTACTTTCAGAGTTGGGATTATGCGAGCGCAGTAAAAAAGGTTGGTTAAAACGGCATCCCAAGTTGTATCATTTTTATTCTCGTGTCTGTAAAAAACTAATTATTTTGCTTCTGTTAACTGTTAATAATGACAGGAGAGATGAGACAGTTAATGCTGAAAATTATTGTGCAACTTTAACTTGAGAGTTGAAGACAACTCTTGTTCTTTTCTCGTGTAACATTCATGAGCTTTCAAGTGCCGTGATTCTGATGATTCGAAGAAGCGAGTGTCACCATGCAAGCGCATCATTGTAGCTGCTGCTGCTGTCACCCATGCGAAAATAAATTGACACATTGTACGCTTAATAAAAGTAATATGTGCACATTTTATACAACACTAGAACTCGATACGCTAGAAAGAAAATAGAGACCATGAAACAATAAGATACATTATGCGGTACAGTCTTCTCTGAGACAGTTTTATTTAGTTCACACGTGTGATCCTTTATCTTTTTAATGTTCCTTCTCCAAGCATTTATAATGTGATGATCACCACCTGAAAATGCATCCTGGCTTGGATAAAAATATAAATAAAGAACAGTAGTAGCAGAAAGTAGTGACTGATGATAGCTGCAGTTGTAGCAGTAGAAGTGAAATTTATTGCGGATAAAATACAAAGTTCACTAAAAACAGAGGCAGAGGCTCCTAGAATCTCCTGTAATCTGCAATAACGAATTAGTTTAAAGTTCAGAAAAACAAGCAAATAATGCAACGGTATTGGTGGTATCATCTAGTAATTAAAATTAATTACGTCAACCAATGTCATTCATTACTCTATCAAGTTTTTCAGTAGGAAAACATTACTTTTGTAACCTTTGACTTTTCATGGGTAATTAACAGGCAAATCATCGAGACAGAGGAAAACGTTCACGCTGCGATGATACTGATATAGACTGTTGTGTGACATATAAAACACTTGAATGCGAGACTAAAAATACTTGACAAAGTTTGAAAAATAGATTCCGATGAAACATATAAACGGAACTGGATTCAGAACATTTGGTCTTACACAAAATAGATCATTGTAAAATACTTCATTGGTTTTTACAAATAGCTACGACATTTACGCACAGTGTTATAAATTTGTCAATCTTTTTTGTTTTCGTAAACGATGATAATGTAGATACAATAATATAAACATATTGTACTTTGTAGTTTTTCAAACCAAAAATGCACTTACCATAGTAAACCTGGCCCGTATTGGGATCCGTAAAAACAGCTTCAGGTGGGGGAGCATAGTAAATGGTGTCATCATATGGTATCACGTAATCAGTCTCTCCATTCTCGTACCCTTCAGAGTTATCTGTAAAGCATAAAGAAGGAAAATAATCATGTAATTATCGGATTTAATGGCATGCGAGCCAAGACTTAATTAACGCTTATTCTATAACTCGTCGACGTTTGAAAAACCAGCAAGCAATTTTTCATTTCATTTTCTTGAAAAACAACAGACAGACAGACTCGTTGTTCAGCCGTCAGGAATATCGTGCAGCTTTTTTATGATGACATCGATATCACTTTATTGATTTTGAACACGCTTCATTTACCGCAAAAGGCTGATTCGCACATGAGAACAATTAAAACCATTTGATAAGTGAAGAGAAAAACAAAGATAATAGCTTAAAGGTAAAACTGTTATTTGGGATATGGAGTGCTACTGTGCTACAAAAGATTTTAAGAATACACTCACGAAACATCCTAAAACAGCTTTGTACACTCTGCCTTAAATTGGCCATAAATCTGCCCCAATGCAATTCATTTTTACGAATTCTAATATATTCCAGCCATGTAAAAAAATTAAGCAAACAGCCAACCTTCACGAGGTATATTTTTTCCCTTATTCCCCCTTTCACTCGGGGAAATAAAACACGTAAATGTTGACAAGTTAATGTCTTTTGTTGACTGCCCCTTATTTGGGAACATTGCTTAATGTCTATGCAATTTGCAGCCAACAACTTGTGTATTACGTTGAAGGTATTATATCAAACGTTGAACCTCCATTCAGGTATCCCTACACTTTTTGTCATCAAAACATTGTTTAGATGGACTATGGAATGAATTGATTCCAAGTACTGATAGTCATTTAGCTATTTCCCAGCTCGAAAAATGCAAGCAAATAAATTATCTTGTCATTTACTTAAGACTGTATTTCCTCATGTTGACATCTTCCTGATAAATTTGTTTTGTCATTTGGCAGAAAAATAGCTTTTATCGACAAGCAATATGCAAAATATATACGCACGCAACACTTCAACCCAATCCAGCTAAACTATGTATGGCAAATGGCAACACTGTTTTACACAGTATTACTGGCAAGTGTCTCAGAACACCCCAAATCCTTCGCCTTTGTCGCCTGCAGAAACCTCGTGCTTGCAATTTGCATACTGCCTTTAATCATTTATGTAATTATCTAAGCATCTACAATGAATGCACTTGGAAAGCTATCTTTAGCAACTAATCATTTTTATTGTTTTCGTTTATGCTTACGGCTGTGTAAACCTTGTGTCGTTGTCTACTGAAGATCTATAGGGAGGATGTAAAGAGCGGATAAAAAGGCAACAAAATAATAGGTCCTATGATATTTTTCGATAGCAAAGCCAGCTTCCCTTTTCTTCTCTCCCGCATCTCTCGTTTACATTATCTTTTTGGCTAATAGACATTTCTATTTTTATACCTGTCAAAAAACTGAGGTAGACGAATGAGAAAATTTTGAGTGACTGACTTGCATGTGGTTATTTATATATGAGCTTTTAACTTGGAATAGTAACTTGCTACAAGAAAACAACATTTTTCCGGTTACACTAACTACTAACGACGTGCATTTTTCTTTGTCTTTAGCAATGCGTTAAAAAGATTTTTCGAGCGCTTAATGTCTAACGAACGTCACGTCACACGCCCAGAAGTTCAAAGAAACTAAACCTCTGCTTTAAATGATCGATTCTAAAGTTAATATCTAGACAACGAACGACCACTGCTTCACACATTCTAATCTGCACGTTTATTGCATTGTACCCATGCATGCATAGAAATTCTTCTGTTGCTAAAGTTTTATTTAGACGCATAGTTCTAGTTTTAACAACAAGGCAGGAAGGACACAACGCGCAACGTTTGCACTTATCAGTCAACACATGGTTGATTTTCAGTAGCAAAATAAACGATGCGGTAGATATTATTCTTAGGTCGGTAATTACTGTTAAAAGTAAAATGGACAAGTTTGTAGATAAATCATTTTTTGTTTGTTTGTTTACCCACCTTTTTTCTGTTTTCAGTTCTCCCTACACAGTTCAGTTAGAGGAGGTAATGTACCTTTTGTATTGTTTCTTAAAGTAGGTATCTAAACCGTTATTATTGTGGATTATAAAGCATTAATATTAAGTCCATGCATAATGTCTGAATTTGAATTACGGGTCACATTTTACATGAATTATTACAAACTATTATGTAAAACAGGAATTATGTGCATTGTCGTGCTCGCTAATCCGACCAATGATATAATATGAGAGCAGCCCATGTGTGTGTATGCATTTTCAGCTAAAACTTCACCTTCGAGCACGCTTTTTTAAACTTCACTGCTTAAGTTGAATAGGTAGTCTACAATTGTTTTTTGTGTACCTGTCGCTGGAATGTTATGCTATTTTATGCGTGGGAGGGGGAATAGAACAAATACAGTTGTTCCATTGTTATTTTCTCGTCCTATCATGGTGAGGAGCAACCTATAAATAAACAACACCGCGCACAAGAAAGAAACCTCACCGAGAAATAATAATGTCATAGAGGAGATACGACCGATTTATTATGAGCTCAACCTGCAAAGTACTCCATATGATGCATACACATATTATTTATGACTACGCGTCAAGCTATCCGTTACAACGCGCAGGTTAATTTTATTTGCATATTTCGAAAAAGACAAAGGCATGCTTATTATTACTGTGCACCAGTAATATGAAAAACGTGACAGGAGCCATAAGAGAAATTTTCATGGACTAAACTAATACTCTGTTGTTTTCACTAGGAATAAGATATCTTTTCATATTCCCCTCTTCACTGCTGCCACCAAGAAGAGCACAACGATAAATATAAGGGCATTTACAAATCTGCAACATTTCAAGTTCTTGTTCCGTTATTAGTACCAACAACAAGACAGACACGGATGATACATTGTGCACGCTGAGAAATAACATTAGAAAAAGAGCATGTCTATATGCACCTATTTATATCTACCTACGCAGCAGCACAAAATCACGACAAGGGGAAAAGTGTAGTAGCAGAGAACACATATAACCAGAGGGAGAATAAAAAAGGGTGACAGGAAAACTCATAATACTTTTCTCTTGGCGTTTGTCTCTGATGTCGTGCCGGTTTTCTACTACGTGGAACATGCTCACTACTAAAGGAATGTTCAATGTATCTTCTGTGAGCAGTAGTAATGCTTTTTCTGATGAAAAAGTAGTGCAATGGAATTTTTCAGTGTGACAGGACATGATGATGATGACAACGTAGGGAATGGCAATGCATGGCGGCGAGAGAGAAGAGAAACAAATGTGATCTTTCATTTCAACTCTAGCAATTTTCATAACTGTATCCTGCAAACAAAAAGTGCTTTACCACTTTTGTTTGAGATGTTTTCATCTGTAAGGGTGCAAATTATTTTATTTTATTTGGCTACTTATAGGTAGCTTCTCTGTTTTTATTTGTTAATATTTTTAAAAAGTGTAAGCTCATAATATTGTTAGTACGTATGACGTAACCACATTTAATACTAAAGTAGTACATTGGAAACATTTACAAATGTACAAGTTTACATTATAGAATGTGGCTATTTTTGGTATATAATGTTAATAAAAATTATGTGTGTCTGAAAAAAATACCACAACAATAGTTCTATCCCACCCTTGCCCTAAAATCAACATTACGTTTATCACTGGGGTGCGTTTCGTACCCTTCTGTTTGCTTGTTGTGGTGCAGTTATTCCATTTAATACGTTTGTTTCTTTTGTTTTTCTGGGATATTCTTGTAAAAAATGAAGACAAAGACAAAACTATCAAGTTTATACATGTGACAAGATTTTCGCGAGCATTGTAAAAACTTTTATATTGAACATGAAGGAATTTATGTTTTGAGTAGTTTGTTTTGCATATTTCCGTGTTATACCAGTAGTTTTTTTTTTTACAAAAATCGATGTGGTGAACACCCTAGTTAAACAGTTACTAACCACTGCCTTTTGTATATATCTGAATTGAAATATTTTCCTTTTACATCGTACTAGTACCCGAAGAAAACGTTTCTAAACTTTTACTTTCCTTCACTTTCCTTATTGTTTTTCATTCTGGAACGTGTGCGGTTGCATTTGCGTCAAATGGACAGAAGGAAGAATGTAAGAAAATACATGCGGGTTTGTGGGTGCCTGCACGATACTAAAACACCAAAAGGAAAGAAACTCGAATAAAACAACAACAGTCTTTATGGTAATGGTTATAGTTTGTAATGTGATGGTATCAAACTATCGATGAAAGGAGTTTTCTGATGGTGTGTTTCACTCCTTTTGTTCATGAACCTGAATGTAGATATACTCGTGATTAGGTGTACTCCATTTTCCTTTAGCATACTATAAAATATAAAACATGGAGAAATTCGAGGAGATGCCCTATGGATAGATTTGCATTTATCCATTACGTATGTACCTATAAATCTATATTATTCTGTGATTCTGCCATTATATTATTGCCAGTTTCCTTATACGAAAAATCTGTGGTTAGTAGCGTTCATCCCGAAACTGATCTCTACACATCTCGAGGTAATGTTCAGTCGAATGGTAATAAGAACAATGCTTTTATTTGTTGTTACTGTACACAAATTTCATCCAGCAGCAGGCAAAGTAACATCTCATGTCATTTATGTACCTACTCATCATAAACTTCATTCGTTTCAACTCACTTTTCTCACTTCCTGTAGAATGTACTAATGTAAGTAGGTATGTATAAATGGATGTAGCTACAATATATAAGTGATACTACACAGAACATCTAGAACAAAAAACTAAAAACAGAGGGACAAGTTTGGAACCAAATGTCTCCTTGTGTCTTTGCACGTCACACGCGAAAGATCACAGCACAGAGATAATATGCCCGTTTGTGCTTCTTGTGACTGAATTGTCGTTTCGTCTTCGGTCTTTGCTTACCCGAAAAAATAAGTTTCCCACCACCAGCTTCCACAACACCACACCACCGTCATCATCAGCACCGTAATATCTTGCTCTTTGCTTTTTCTACAGCAATACTGCTCCTTTCTTCCTTTCCTGTCACGAGAATGTTGGTGGTGGTGAGGTTGATGACGATACTCATGTTCTGCGCTAGCAAAAGGGATCCGGTGCATGAAACACTCCATTAGCTACGACCAATCACCATTACACCGTGATAATGCACATTTTCCACTGCTCCCAGTATAAATGCTCATCATCTGTCCTTCTTATCCTTATCCCAATCCTTCCTGATGGCGCTTATATGTGTACATATGTATGTGCAAAAAATATGTACTAATGTTTTTCTCTTTCTTTCTCCGAGGACAGAAGGAAACGGAGAGATAGAGCTCGAAAGGAGTATTTGTGCCGCGAAGAAGATAATAACCCAACTGTTTTTGACTGCTCATTTGAAAGCAATACTCGCACATCACAACAGCCGTAAAATACTCTGGTTGTTGGTACACGTATACGGAAAATGAGTATTTTTATGCTCTGTCGTTGCTGCTGGTTAATGACAACGATGATAATCCTGATCTAATGATAAGGACTCTGATACCATTTTCTTGCCTCGCTTTCTACACCAGTCGTTGTATTTGGATGGACTGTAGCGGTAAAAGTCGTGCATCCGGTTTGAATTAGAATCATTGCTGAGTACACTCAGCGGTGTGCCTTTTGCAAAGAATATATACACGAGTTTTTTGGACGTCTTGAAAGCATATACACCACGATCAGAGAGCGTCATTATTAGAAACGATGATTATGATGATGACGAAAAAGTAAACATAAGTATTTGGGTCACGCGGATTAATTAAACCTTTGAATTATCGTAATATTCAATCGGTCGACTTTGTCGTTCATGTGTGCTTAAGAAACCGAAAGATACATGGACAGTACACGGTAAGAAGTAAATTGTCGTGATTCACATTTACTACGTGCGTTAAGAGGTGTAATAAAAATCTCGAAAATGTTCAAAGGAGAGAAAATGTAGTTTTCCAATGGAATGTTTTTCAGAGATAAATGCATTGCCGTTTTAATGAATACCTATGTGTACTGGATTCACTTTTGTTATTTTTAGAGATTTAGGATAACATAATGTTTGTTTACCGTTATTAAGACCAAAACCAATTTCACAAGCAATTCATAGCCTTAAAGATACAAATGTTATCATTAGAGCAGCAAGGACAGCAATATTACTAAAAATATCAGTAAATCATTTTCCTCGAATGTTCCTCCATTGTCACATGTTTGTGGTGGGGATTTTAATTACTAAAGTACTTAGTCGCGTACACTCTTTGGCCTTCTGATCATTTTCCCTCATTAATACTGCTATCACACATGCTAGCCAAATGTATATTAAGGCCTGGGTTTTCTACATCCCCTTCGGCTTAAATTCAAAATGGGGCATAATCAACATCACCACTTAGTAATGGCAGTAAAGTAACTACATGTGAGCAGTGTGCATTGTTTTGAAAGAAAACCATGTTGTGTGTAGCAAGCAACTTTTGTGCCCTTTTGTACTGCTTCTGTTTCTGACGTGTAAAAATAAGAGCAAGTGGAAAAAAATTCAGGATGGCATAATATGAGAAGCGAAAGCAACCTTTTTGCATGCATTATGTCAAGTAAATGATTAATGATGGCTTTAGACAACATCACCACCACACCACCACCAACACCGTCGTCATCATTATCATCATGACCGCTGTTCTTTCTTTCTATTAAAAAACGCGGTGAGTTGAGCAGTATACTTTTAAGTATATTATATGTTATGAACACACAGAGTGCGTTCTAAGATCTTCATAATCTAAGTTGTCTGAAGCTCTGTGGTGTTGATGGTGGCACAGCAAAAGCAGCAGTCAGTCACATTAGCCGACAAAATCATAACAGCAAAATTGCTGTATGGACATTATATAAGAAAGGCATAATCCCGAACTGTTGCCACTAGCATAACACCGTTTAGAGCTACATAAACCATTGCCATACACAATTTGTACTACCACCAGCACAAGAAATTAAGCACTTTTCCCATTTCCCCAGTGGTTTTTAAGGTAAGTTGTGTACGAGCCACCCATCCATAAGCCACCATGTTCTCGCTAAGAACCAGCAGCACACAGGCAATACAAAAGGACTTTCCGCTCAAAAGAATGATCATCATCACTTATTGCAAACATCCCTAATGCATTCATCATGTGTGTGTCTTTCTCCATTTCTCGTTAAGTTCCCTACTCTCGGTTTGAGATTGGTGGCAGTCTAGTGTGTCTAGTGGCAGTGGTAATTTTCTTTCAAGAATAAACATCTTAATGTCTGGCCCTTTTTGGGTGGATCTAGGCACCATACCCCCATCGCCTGTATCACCATCATCAATTTTGTCGTTAGAAGAATATAACTGTTTTGGCCGATATCTTGGTGAACCAGACGTGCCGAGAAAAATAAAAGATTAAGACGATGGAAATAGGGGCTATGAAAGAGTATTATGCATAGACTTTCTTTAGCGATATACTTAGGCATTTGTATGGAAAGCAAACGGTTTATACAGTACCAAAAACGACGTCCTGGATCAAATGTTCAAATACCAAAAATGAAAAACTTAGAAATAGAAGTTTGATAATTATAAGTTTCTCCTTAATTTTATTTGCGGATGAATCGCATTCCAACTTTCACTGAAAGACATTGCATGCATGCTATGGTCAATCGAAAAGCACATGGTGTAAATTATGAGCAATCATCCTTCATTTTGGACCAAAAAACTTTTCTGCCCTAATTTGTTTGAAAAATCACTTTGTAAAAAATATTTGAATAAAGTAATGACAAATAGGTAATACAAAAATAGAATAAGCTGAAGATGATTTGAAGGTTGTCCTTATCAGTGGTATGATATATATGCTTTCATATAATATATCACATTGCGAATTGGCATATTTATAATTCATTTTATGCTAGTTTAAACTTTAATACAACCGTTTGTCTACACTGCAGTAGCTCAGTAATTCAAGCTACTTATTAGGCACTTCGTACACATTAGATAACCCTTGATTTTTTCAACTTAATTTCGTGATCCATATATCTATTTGAACATGTGATTAATTCACGCCTTAAACAAAATTTTCGACTTTTTATCAATCGGCCACGGATTATGTTAAAATAATTATTTAAATTGAAAATTTACATTATCCAAATAATTTGGGTGCATTTTTCAAATTGTAGCAAATCAGTACTTACAGATACCATTTTCACATTTCATTGAGTCTGTACTGTATGTCGTAAATATCTAATATACTTTGTACGATTTCTGTACACTCTTGTTACAACTACCACTTACCAGAATTGATCCCATTAGTGGACTGGGTGTCAGGAGTGCCATTCGTGGATGCGGAAGGTGTCGTGGCCGCAGAAGTGCTGTCTACAGACGACGAAGGCTGCGTCTTCTTTTGTGACAAGTAGCCCTTTTTGAAAAGCACATCTTGTCGAGGGGTAGTTATCTTCGTATACTCATCTGAAAGCGAAAGAAAATATCGATATTATTATGTTATAGCTTAGCCAAGCTCTTACACTTAACAAAGCCGTAATACATCATCCACGCAATCCATTCATATAAATATAAGATTTCTTTCTCGTACTGATTGTTATGTTCAACTGGAAAAAGCACTTATGAAGTTTTCTTTTATGTAGGTAACTGCAGTGGTATACAGCATATTTGTTATATTATATGTGTGCACCAGAAGGAAGGAGTGGAAAAGAAAGAAAAATCACAAGATATAAATGAGCCACTGTCAGTGAAATTTATTGGCAATCCTTGTTCTCTGTCCATCATTGTCAGTCGGTGAATGTTAGCTCGGCTTAAGAGTAGTCGCAACGAGCATCTCAAGCAGTAGTAGCAGTACTAGTTCTTTCGTACAAAAATAGTTTACTAGTCTGTAGGGATAATATAAGATACTACTACTTAAGGGTAACTTTTTGAGGGATGTACATATTTTGATAGTTTCAGCATTTCTGTTCAACACGACGGTTTTCTTTTTTTATTCAAGATACTAACCATAAATGGATTCCAGATTTAATGTAAAGTGGTAAAACATATAGTTGTGATAATATAGGGAGGAATTCCTAGTACTTCAATCTCAAGTGGATTTACATATTTTCCGAAATATAGGGTCATATTGTATGGTGTACCTTTATGAAAAATTCGGATCAGTTTATAATATAGCAGAAAACTCTGTAGGAACGTGGACTCCCCCGCAAACAGCAATTCTATCTGTGGTGTTTCAGTGATTGGGATGTTCCTTTCCTTTATGATCTTTTTAGTTACTAGATTGGCTTTTTAATTTTAAAAAATCCTTTTGTCCGTATGAAATGCGTACAAATTACAAATAAATATCTTTATTTATGGTTACGTTAAGAGACTTTATATCTTTTCCCCATTCTTAGGTTTTCTGTATATTTGCTGAAAATAATTTTCAGGATAAGTAAGGACGTTTACAATACGTAATATAACCTATTAATTCCTTCGGGACTTCTTATGTGACTTCGGGATCTTATTATGCACTATGGCCACAAATTTGCGTGATTGTGATTTATCCATGAGTACAGTGTAGTACACAGCGCTAGTGCTATTAAAACCGACATTTTCTGTGAATTTCCCTTACACCATAAGTATGACAGTACGACTATGTATTGTTTACATATTTCCCCTTTTTGTATTTTCAAATAATGTACGAGAATAACCCAAATATCTGGAGTCCACGCTGTGGTCTAGGCTCTAGATTCTAGGCTCTAAAAGAAAAAGAAAAGACAAAGAAAAATGATAAATTCAACCTACTTATTTAGATGTGTCGGTTAAGGAATGATACGCCAATGATAGCCGAGCATGAAGAATGAAGTTGGTGAAATGCTTTATTTTCTAAGAATCTCAAAATTTTCACCAGTAGTTTGCATGTCATCTGAGTAAAAAAATTACGTTGTAGGGGAAAAGTCATATATTATCCTTGAATAAGTTCTACATTTATGTGAAAATATCTTTCTGACGGACTGTGTTTTCTTACAAAAAAGCTCTTTCATGTGGTTGTAGTAAGAGCATAAAGGGTCAAGATTTTAACTACGTCAAAATCAAAAGTAAATCAGAGATAGCATCCATAAAAATGTCCATTATGGCAGTTTTGAATGAGTAAAAAGGGTATCATGTGGTATTTGTAGAACCAAGACATGCTATGCATACAAAAAGTTTGATAATAAAAAACTATCAGAAACGCTTTATACTTTTTACCTTACAACCACAACTTTGTTCAATGGAAACGCGGTTTTGCTGCAGTGAACCCGTAACGAAAAACGGAGAAAAAGGAAAACTTTTTCCCGTAATGAAACTGCATGATGAGCAATAAAGCTGATTATAATGATGATTGGAAGAGAGAGAAAAACCATTAAAATTCCTACCTATTATGGCTTTCCAATTTTTTTCCCTAGTCGTGTACAAGATAATGTGTATGACAGCGGTGGTGGTGTCGAGTTCTATTTTTGCCAAAGCATGCACTACGTATAAGTTAAACTAACAACTTAACTCAAAGTTTAGTTCTAGAATGCCAATACCCATCAATGAGTCTATTTTTTCATGGCCTTGTGTGTCGCTTCTATCTGGCTGGATAGTTTCAGAAGCACAAAACTTTTTTTCGTCTGTACATTTTCCGAACATCAAACCCCATTTTAAACACCATTATTTCCCATTACACGGTTTCTTTGTCCCAGCCTTATGAAAATTTCGATGTGGTATTATGCTCCTAGCTCCTGTGTTTACAGCCTGCATGTTCGTCAGGATAGTTTGTGAGGCTACCTACGTATACCTTGATGTATTCTTGTTAAAAGACTGAATCTAGCATGAGAGCAATGGATTTTCCATTAACTTGGCCTATCACGTCTACTACCTTCAACCTTCTTTTGTAACTTGCAAAAATGTTTCAATAAAAGAAAAGTCCAAAAATATAGCTTTTCTTTGAGTTGGAGTGAAGACTGCGATGATGGGTGATACATTTAATAATCAGGTGCAAAATATAAAAACAGTATAAATACGTATTACTTAAATTGAGTTCTTATAAGAATCTTCTAAGAAGATCAAGTCTTATAAACAAGGTAATGAATGATTTTATTTGAACTGAAATTCTGTTAAAATCTTATTGGCAGAATATATATCGTTTATTTTATTGACGTACGGTGACATTTTACAATGGTTTCATCATGGTTTAGATCTGCTTACTGTTTACAGTTCATACACAGCAGCTCTAATTCATTAAACTTTTAAAGTAGAGAAAACTAGAAATTAAAAGTATCGATTATGCTACTACTTCCCAAGCCTCATTTCACCTAAGGACACCCGTTCCTCTATTTAGTGCCATTTTCTATATTATCACATTTCCGGAAGGTTCAACAAATTAATTCAATGGTAGTTGCGATAATGACCAAAGCTTATACGTACTTTCTTTACATAGGTATATTATATCTATCTTCTTTTAGTTAAACTCATTCCAATGACTGAAAGGGATATCTTTTGTATACAGGAACTACGTCTCCTGTCACAGAGTGTCTACCTGATTAAGGTGGATTGTAAAGGTTTGACTTGCTTTTAATAAAATCCCTTTTGTATTATGTCTTATACCCGAGTAGAAAAAAGGCTTCAACTTTTACTTGCAAACTGGTCATATAATAGTCGTATAGGCCAAGTAGATTCACGTGCTTAGTATTCCCTTCCACCAGCACATCATCTCTATTATCAACTCCATAAAAACGCTTTCGCGATAAATGTATAAGGTGTACCTGAATTCCGCACTGCAAGGTAAAGCAAGGAAGCAAAGAGTGTCGAGAGATTTTACAAAAGGTGGAAAATCTACATCCGAGAGAAAGAGGCAGAGATTTCACGTGAAAACTTCTCATTAAAGTTCCCAAAGGTGTTATTATGATTCGCATAATGCTTTGAAATGAGATGCTATTTCCAAGCATTAATATTGTAGGAGCAGCAGTATAGAAGTGTGGAACCCGGAAAAAGAGCCAAGTAGTGTTAGTGGTTTCAAACTTGGTTATGCTGAGCTTGGATTTCCTCTCCTGGTTGTCTTTCTCCATTTTTTCTCGTCGTTTCGTTTCACACTGCACTGCAGTGAAGTAGAACACAGGGTTCCCCTTAGTATTTTTCTCTCTACTCTGCAAACCCCCATCATTTCACCACCCTAAAAACTGACGTCAACATCATCACATCACGTTGATAAAGCCAATGATGCCTGGCTGGCGTCGTTCACTTGGAATAAAAACTGCATGGAGTCAGAACAATGATTACGAGGATGGCAGGTACTTTATTGTGTGAATTGAAGGAAAGAAAGTGCTGACAAGTGAGTTTTTAGCCACAATGGGTTTCGCGTTTCATTTCTTTTTCTTCAGGATATTTGGCATTTCATCTTCATCGAATAACCTGAAAAATCTTATGGATGTTTTCAGTCTTGACAAGGTAGCATCGTGAAATGTCACCCAAAACAGAAAGTAGAGAAGAAATACTGAAAGAAATATTATTTTGTACAAGAAAAGGAATTTGAACTCTTGTCTCACATTTCCCCAAACTCTAGAAAAATGGAACGCATTTACACAAAAAATCGATCTAGCCAAACGAATGGCTTGGTGCTTCAATCAAACATGTATATGCTAGCGTAGTACTTTCTTTTGTAGTAGCAGCTGCCAAGTTGCATCAATAATAACAATAAAAGTGTACTTTTCTTTTCGGTAGAAAAGTGAGGTTGAACATTAAATAATTTCCTGTGAATATGTAACATGGAATTATAAAAGAAGGCCAAGAAAAATAGCTAGCAGTGTAGCTTGTCATTAAGTAGGTATAAGACGGGCAACAAAAAGGGAATAAAATTACACATTCCACTTCTCTTTTATGTACCCTCAAAGCATCATTAACACTTCCTCCAATTAACACCTCTCCCTTTCATTTGTACCTTTTGTTTATTACGCAAACACTAGACTATGTTATTGTGCGCTGCTTCCACTACCACCTACTACTATTAAAAATCGCTTTTATTGCTGAAGACTACGAAACCTTTCTCATCCCAGCCGTATAAATGAGAAACAGAGAAGCAGAAGGGGTTTCTTTCTTGTGCATGCTGAAACATAACCGTCACAAAAGACTCAAAGTCAGACAGCCAGACAGAGTTTGTAAGTGTGGCTTTATGTTACTACTGCGTCTCAAATGTATTGTACTTGTGTACATCTATTAAGTATAGAAACCTGTACCAGGTTTACAAGGAAGCAAAGTCATCATGTCGTGTTTTCGTCATAATTAACACATTTGAAAAGAGAGTAGATACACAAGGTTAGAGTCGAGAGGCGAAGTAAAATGAGAAGTCGTAAAAACCGTAGTTGGTACATGAGCAGACTTTCAAAGAAATATCAAAGGAACGGGATTGTGTTCAAGGCATTGTGGCAAATTAAGTAAGTAGTGATGCGTATGTAATAAATACACGTGAGTAAACACAAAACTCAAATCTCATTCTAAATCCTAATACTGTGTACGCACATTCTGAGCCAAAGTAAAAATAATGGTGGGCTTGAATGAACAAAATTAGGACATTTTCTGAATTAACATACTATGAAACAAGGTTAGTTTTAATGAGGAAGGAGATGAATACTGTATTATAGTGTCACTGAAACATTCACATTAGTAAGAAGGATCAATGAATTGACGAGGGTGAGGGTGAAATTTGCTGGGGTGACTTGAACATGGTAATTCATGGTTAGGTGTGCAGATTACTCACCTTGGTTGTATGAAGGCCTGTTTATATTGTCAGTATTGTTGCCAGCCCCTCCGGAGGATTTTGAGGTGCCGGGATAGTAATAACTAGACGCAGGGTACGACCTTGACTTTCGGAACCGACCGCCATAAGGTCTCGACGAGGGAGGATAGTTGTAACCCTCTGACTCTCCATAAGGTTCTCCCCCACCCCCGGATCCTGATCCTCCACCGCCGCCACCTCCACCACCGGAATTATAATGGGAATTCCTATAGTTATTGTGCGAGTTTCTGTAGTACGTACTTCCTTGATATCCCGAGTAGTGACTCGTTCCATGATATCCATTCTGGTACTCTTTGTGGGGATGCCCGGAATAGTGGTAGCTGCTTCCCCTTTCACCTCGGCTGGTGCTTGCGCTGCCTCCTTCTCCATTCCCGCCTTGGTAATGGGATGCTGAGGAAGAGCCACCATTATAATTACTGTTATGATGGCTACTGTGATGGTGATTATGATGGTGGTGATGATGATGATGTGGTGGACGGTAATTTTCTCTAGTATAATGGTAACGATCATTGTAATGACCTCCGCCACCATTTCCACCTCCACCACCTCCTGTACTAGAGCTAGTGGATTCATTGGATGAGACCGAATTAGGTGAAGGATGAGTTGAGTTATTGTATTGATGGGGCACGTGATTATGACCGTTATGATGATATCCGCTACTTTGGCTATGATGATGAGAATGATGATTGGGCGATGTTGCCGAGGATGGGGATGAATTTTGTGGAGGAAGTCCGGATTTGTCAGGGTTTAGAGGGGATGATGAGGATGATGTGCCGGGGAGAATTTTGGCATTGGTGCTGCTACCACTATTTGGACCACCGTTCCCGTTATTGCTACCACCCCCTCCGTTGGGAGTGGTCAGGTTCGATGAGGAATTGTGTAGGGAAGGTGACGAAGACGAGTCTTTATTGTTGTTTGTCATTGCGATCAGAGATTTGTCCGACGAGAGATGTCGGGCAGGACTATGGTTTTGACTGGCACTGTGACTGTGACTGCGAGTGAGAGAAATCACAGCTCCACCGAGTTCTCCGTCTTCGTCCTCGTTTGCTGAGGTTTCTCCTGAAAAACAGAGAAAGTAAATATAACTTGAAAATTTTAATAATGTACATTTTATAGTATTTCAGAACATCAGCAAAGCATGAACTTTTAATTCAATGCAAGTAACAGTAGCGTTGCAATATAAGTGGATAGTTGGGGTGACATTTGAAGATGACAAACATTATAACAGCCTGAAATAGAATTGCAAATAAAAGCAAATTGTCTGTTGTTTGCTTCCCAGTGACCTTAACACAAATATTTCACAGCCAAAAATGAATTATTGCTTAAACCAAATGATTTATTCAGGTAAAGTCAGTGTTACGCACGCATAAATATATTACAAAGTCTAATCTATATCCCATTTTCACTTTATTTTCAGTTGCTAAAACATACAGTATCACATTTCCAACTCGACAAGCACTTTGTACTTGATTTAGACAACATCAGCTCAATTTCTCTCTTTACTTTTTCGTTGCTGCTTAAACCTTGCATTGACATTTATATGAACAAAGAAGAGAAACGTATTACTTTCGTTTCTTAGCTGTATACTTTACTTTATAGCTACGCTTCTGCTTTGCAAGAAAAGAGGTGGCGGATGATTATTAATAATTCCCTGTCAAAAGCGGCCTTTGCATCTCGCATTTTATCCAACGAAGCGAACGAAAAGGAAAACCAAGCAGTCACATTAATATATGACATTAGTGACTATGTGGCAGTTTCTTAGCCCAGAAAAACCATTTTGACAAGCGGAGCACTGAAAAATCTACTACTACCCTATAATGTAATAATAGAATGTTCAATAGCACATATCATAATAATCATCCATTAAAACAACCGTCTATATATAAAAAGTCACGTTTGTGTGTGTGAATATGTGTAAGTGACTAGATGCGATTTCAGTAATAATTCACATGGGACTTTCTCGGTTTCATCGGCAAGAGAAGAGCAGCGAAGCAGAGAACGAAAAAAACAAGTGGCGAAAACTGTAGAGAGACAAGCAGTAGAGTCGGAAATATTGTAGTTTCAAGACAAGTCTAACTCTGGTAGTAGCTGTGGCTGTACTACTTTGGGAGTGGAAACTCTACAAAAAACCGTTGGATATTACGAATGACAAACTTTTTATATAGATGAGTAAATTGGGCACATCATCTGCAGTAGTAACGAAAATGATTGCACACTTAAAAAAGTTGTACGTGGCAATATAATAACAGCGTAAATATGCGTAGTTAGATTAGTATTTTAGGAGACGTAAGACAAATATATTATAGGTCCTTATCGTTAAGATGCGCATCAATGTTTTTACGATTATCTTGGTTGTCTAGATGTATAAGCAAAATTGCAATACTTGTAAAAACTGCATTACAAATTGCAATACCTGAAACCTTTGTCACTATCATCATCTATTCACTAAGTCATTATAGTATTCCTAACTAACCTTTATCCATTATCTGTAACATTTAACTGGATATGCCAAAATCAAGTAAAGTTTCTGCTATCAGATGTATTCTGCTTATTGAATAACAGTAACAAAAACAAGGCAAGAGAATCAATTGCATGTTAAAGGGTATAAATATAAATCCCAAAATTGCAAAGGATGTTGCCTACTGTGTTGATATGATGTTTCCAAATTCATTTGTAGCCGATGCATTTATTGACAATTGTTTGTACATATTTCTGAATTTTAGCAATAAAAACGAAATCCAAAATTGTGTAGACTGGATAAACTCCAAATCATGCCTAATCCTTACAAAAACCAGAGAGAAATCATTTATTCTCAATCATTTTTCAAAATTCAGTCATAACTCATCACCCTGCAGCGGCAGATCTACTGTTCTGGAAGACACAAGCCAAATGTGGTTGAACTGCTGTGCCTGACGTGCATTGAAAATGTTGAGCCTACAAAAATCGTGAGGAGCAGCGCCTTGTTTTCCTACATCACAGCCATATTTCTCTCCGTTATCGGTATAGAATATCGAAAATGGAACAAATGAAAAGCCCACCAACCAACACACACCCGCCGCAGTCGTTATTCATCATTTTGATTTGGATTCAAGTGAAATCAAATGCCAATTTCTTTCATCACGATTTTACGTTAGTACGATGCAGGCACTAGTGGTGGAAGCAGCGGTATTTGGTAATGGAACTCATACGAACGAGGGGATATGACGAGAGATACTAATAGTAAGATGGATACCGTTACAATTCCACGTCAGGAAAAGCGGAAAAATAAAAAGGTTAATACTATATGGTTTTCTACATTCGTGCTATTTCATCTTTATATATAACATAAGCATTCCACTTTACTTTTTTTTCATCAATTGAAGTATTCAAAAAGTGTGAGCAAAAGATTATTAAATAGATACCGAGAAAGCGAAAAAACAACCGAGTATGCGGATTGTCGGAGAGCAGTGCACCCGCTGAGAAGTGTGAGGTGCATGCATGACATATATGAAAATAGATTTATGGGAAGGCTTCAGACAAGAAAATTTATATGCCATTACAAAATGAACCAATATTGTTCAAATTAGTGGTAGTGCTGTGCTGCCTTCTTCTACAAGCATGTGCCTTCCTTTACCCTTTTGTTTTTCTAGAAAGTAGTGCAGTAATGCAATACTTTGTTCAGCTAGCAGGCTACCAGTATAACCTACTAGTTATATCTGAACATATTTTGGCCAGCAAACTCCCCTTTTTTCTTTTACGCAAAATGTTTACTTGAAACAGAAGTTTTTATCAAAAAAGTACATTCGAAAACACATCAAACTGTCCATTATCATTTGAGATCTCAAAAGAGAGTTATTTACCTAACTAACAAAACGGCCGTAGTATTTACTTGGTGCACTACGCTCGCTTTTACCACTCAAAAGCTAAAAGAATCTTTTAGGACAAACAAGTACCAACTAATTTCCACTTCTTTTCCAGACTCTTCAACTTTCCCTTTGGCTAATTTTGCTTGATAGCAACTTATGTTGACTGCTGGAAAGCCGAAAAATATGTTTCTTACAACAGGGACCTACTTCGATGAAATTTATTATAAAATGTTTATGGAAATGTAAACAACAACATCACTTCTGTAAAATCAGGAACAACTTTTCCGCAAAAATAAGCATCTTGCATATTTATTTCGGTTTTTGCAGACTCATGCTGACTCAAAGAATCATATTATTACATAGCCACCATGCACACTCGCGGATGCTGGAGTAATTTTATGTGTGATGATGACGAATGAGCGTGTGCACTGCATACAAAACTGAAGTTTTCTTGTATAACGGATGGTAATGATAATATAATTCTTCATTATGTCCGTTAGGGACGTATAAAGAAACTTTGGAGAGAAGCTAGTTTGCCGAGAGAAAAAATATGCGCGTAGGCAACACTCTCGCCATTATTATTATCTGCTTGAAAGCCTGCCTGCATCGGAGTATGGAATATAAGGAGTGAGGACACGAGAAAAAATTAGTACTTTTTAGAAGATTTGTTCATCATTAGTTCCAGTCTGACACACCATTATAATATATTATCCTGCATACAACTACTACTAATATTAGCCCATACTACTCGAGTTTATGTTTAGTGGGAAAATCTTGTGGGTCCTAAGTATAAATAGGCATTCAGCATTTTCCGTTCCCCTTTCTGTTTACTTTCATACTGCGTACTTTGCAAAGAGCTGAACAAACGAACAAGAATGGAAAAGTTTTTATGCATGCAAATCTACCCACTAATCTCTCTTGTAGAATCTAAAATCAGAAAAACTAACAACAAAACATGTGGGTAACCAAAACTATGTTCCGTTCATACTTCCTCCGTGAAGTAAGTGTAGTAGGCCGCCATTTATGCTCTATCTCTAGACGACCTCTTCGCTTCTCCGAGAAAGGAGAAAAAACTTGCAGACTGCTCTTCTTAAATGAACCGTATTTTCTTGTAGCTTCTTTTCTGAATACTGAAGCAAAAAAATACTCGGCAACTCTTTACTAGTCTTACAAGCTCTTTCTGATTCCAATGATAACAACCAACATAATCTTTAAAAGAAAACGAGAGTTTCTTTTTTATTTCCTAGAGCCAACCCCTCGTATCGTAAATACATAACAGAAAGTCAAGACTTTTTATATAGATTATGTTTTCGTGGTGAGTCATTTTGCCACGTAGTTTATTATAATAAAGAAAACATGCAAACTGTATATATTTTGGTCTAGTTAGGGAATTATGACGGCATAATTGACTTAGCTTTTAGACACACAAACAGTTCATAGATTAATTTGAGATTATACAAGACGGGGAAATTAAGTTTCTAGCCATCGTTACAATAATGATAACTCAATTTTCCACGATAAATCATCCTTTACATCCAAGCAAAGATAAATATGAAAACGCTGACTAATGAACATCCTGATACATCTGAAGCAAACCTGGTAGAAAGTAGAAAGTCAAAGTAGATGACAATAAGATCAAGTGCTGTGCAAAAGCTTTTGAACATGCGTTTGATATTACTACATTTAATCATAAAAACAAGGCTTGCAGCACAGCATTGGAAAGCACTTCTTTGATGCCAAAGAAAATACTAGTTAGTGTTCCTAATGTGAGCTTGATATTTCCGTTTTAGCGCGTTGTAACTTAATATGGTAGTGTCTGATGGCTGAAAAGATGGCGTCATCTTGTCAGGTTTTGATTCTATATTTATCAGTCAAGTAAAATACCTTCTATATATTAAGGGCACAAGTATGTTAGACTGAAACGTGCTATTTTCTACTAATGTACTTACTAATTTCAGTAAAGTTAAAGACATAAGACACAAAATAGATGAGTATCGGAAGACAAACCTATAGGACAGCATTAAGAAAGAGACTACAAAAAAAGCGATTAAGTTGCTATGATTACTGCTAAAGAGGAAACAGAGTTATATAATATCGTTGCGTTAACTTAGCACGGGCAAGTTTAGTTTGAGAGCAAGAATATGAATTATTGTGGTACTTTGAAAAACTAAATTTTCACTCTCCCGTAAAATGCATTCATGGATTAAAGACTCCGTAGGAAGGAAGATAAGGAGCTTTTGATTTGCAACTAAGTATACTATTTGCAACACAAAATTGAGCACAAACAAAAAAGAGTATACGTTATGGCTCATTTTTATTTTGTCTTTTTAGAAGAGCAAAATAAAGCATATCAACATAATTTTGGTAAGTGAGCATTTCCTCTTCCTTGTTAACTTGTTGGGATTTCCTCCCAAAAAGCAGTAAATTCTTAGTTGGTACCATTGATCTTGTTGTATATCATTATCTTGTATGGTCATATAAATATAAGCAGCATTATTATGATGCCCAGAACACTTTTGTTAAAAAGCGGAAAACAACTGGAGCGTTACAGAAAAACAAGATACAAACAAGAATACAAAGCGTGTGCTCTGTTTTGTCATTTTTAGCAGTTCTCGCCACAAAGAGAGCAACATAAAAACGAAGATACAAACCCGCCGTTATGTATCAATTTCAATCCGGAACATTAGCCAAATCCCTCTTTTTTCTTCTTTTGTACAAGACATGGTTAATAAGGCTGCAAAAACAAATGATGATGAAAAAAGAGTCGTAGTGTGTGACAAGTAAGTTTGAAGTTGTCTCAGTACTTTTTTTTGCATGCAAAGCAGTAACAGTGGTGGCTCGTGCTGTTTTTTATGTTGCACAAACTAGTTGAATCTACGCATCTGGGGGAAAAGTTTTTATCACTCTAAAACTGCTTGTGTTACTGCAAACCGTTTTTGTTTACTCAAACATAATAATACATGGTACATATTATCAAACTGAGAAACAGAAATAGATAAATGCATTCTCACATCTCTTCTCACTTTCTTAATTTAAGAAAAACTATTTACCCTTTGCTACATTTTACGAATGTGTGTATGTTCTGTGTTTTGCGATTTTTAATTCTTTTTCATACTTTTCGTAGTCAAGTCAAGAACCAGTGAGGATTTTGAATACTAACTGATCCTATTATCTCACTACATTCTTTTTAGTTCCAACAGACCTTCGTTTCATGTTTTATTAATATGTGTAGATGAATGGAATTTAATATTTCATACATTTTTCGCTGTTAATGTTGATATTTTCAATGTCCTAAAGCAGAAATAACATGCTTGTATTGTGACACTATTATAGTGTCCCTATACTCTTTACTGTAAGCTGGAGACGTATACCACTAAACAAATATGGTTCAGAGGTTGCTAACGTCGTAAGGTCGCAGTTAAAATAAAAATATTTTTTATTTTCTTTTTCACCCAAGCCAAATATTCGAGTTTTAATAAATAAACTTTAGTACATTTATCCAGCCCACTATGGTTATCCTCAATTTCTATTACACTACAGTTGCCAGCAATCGGAATAGTTTTAGCTGAGCTGGCAATAACAAATAGCTTTAAAAATCTACGCAGCGAACAAAATTGCACCATCATCTGTAGGATAGATGACCACAGTCGTAATCGTACACGCATATTACACTTTTTTCTGCGTAGTACACTATCGTGACTTTTATTCAAGGCAAGTACACAACTCATGTGTGACTGGTAGCGAGAATGACGCATAAAATTCCATTTCATTTACAAGAAGTTTTCCAATAAATAATAAAACTTGATATGTCATCGTGGCATGTAAAACGTCTACAGGAAAAGCGTGCTGGCTACATGCAAAATAACGAACGAACACAAAGCTTCAAGTGTGTAGGAACCCGTCATTGGGCTTATTTCTCTCATTTTGGCTCGCCGGGCGGTAATCTAGCACTGCATGCCTATATACGACATACTAAATGACGGACAAGAAAATGAGGAAAATAAAGTTCAGGGGAAAATAATAGCAAAAAACTACATGAAAATGAAAATAGAAGTGAAGCTAGTAATATTTTCTCATTTTTGGTGGATGTATGCCTGCTACCGGGCCTCACAACTACTGGGCTATTTATACAAAAGTACTACTATACAAGACTGTATTACAATATAGAAAATATCGTTCCCTGGAAGCAGAAACCTTAAGCGTACTGGAGAAAATCCATAAAAGCGTGTCGTCGTCATCCGTTTTCTGCTGGATGCGTGGCTACACTCTACATATTACCAAAAAAATGTAGAAAAGAGCGACTATATGTAATCAATATAGGTATACCCAAAAAGTCTGTATTTAACAGATGTGAAACAGCAGTAGTAAGAAGTAACCACGAGAAAGGTTGGGGCAAAGTAGTCAGTCGCTTCTTTTCATTCTTCTTTCATTTCATTTTTAAGAGGCAGCAAGAAAGAAAATGCGAGCACTCTGTCTGAAATGTCACGTCAATATATTAGTCGTCAGTCGCGTACTTGAGATTGCCTCATGAACGGTTTAATAACCCAGTGCAGTGCAAATATGTGTTCCGCTTGCTTAGAAAGACTTTTCTTTCTCTTAAAATGAAAGAAAAACGCATACGACCAAAGACGAGCCAACGAATAAACGACATTGTATAGGCACTTTCTGTTGACTCTGCAATATTTGTTCTTATAAGCTTTGAATACAAGTAGGCAGTAGGTGTATGATTTTTTCTTATGGAGTCCGCGTGTGTACTCCCACACTCATCTCCACTTTCCTTAATTCCCACTTTCACAACCATTTTTTCCTTCGCTTCGTTCTTTTTCTTCCTCTTCACCTTCTTCTCCACCTTCCTTCTTTGTAAAAATTGCTTCTTTTTCCGTGTAAAAGAACACCTAATGCTCCGTAAAAAATGGAGGCCGTTATACTTTGTACTTATAGCTTGAAGCCTTGTACTGAATGTTGCAATAGAACCTTTAATATCTGCTGACAAAGGAAATTCACACATACCTTTTTCACGTGTGCAGCTAGAAGCTAAAAGCTAAGGTGGCTCAGAGGAAAGAAAAATAGTCCACACACACTTCATGTCTACTTTTGTGTCTTACAAGTAACTTTTTTAGCTGCTTAAAAGGAACTTGACGATTAGAAAGAAAATACACAAAGCGCTCAAAAAGGTAAAACAAAATTTGCATGCACCAGTTCAGTTCAGATCGCACTATATAATAACGGAAAAGGTTGTCTTTTTGACATTACTCTCATTAACATCATCATTTACCACAAATTGATGTTGCTTATAGCTGTTTTTATACGGCCTAATGTATTTGTTATTTGTTTGTAATATAACATGAAAAATAAAACCGCTGTTACTTGTCAGCCTTCCCCAAACAAACAAACCAAGCTTACAAATGCATATTAATAAATTCTCTTCAAAGCTATAACATACTTATTAACACGCAAAGTGAAACAAATAAGTATTCATTTTCTTGTAGGCGTTTCTTTCTCAGGCATTGCAGCTGGTCAAACTTAAAACAGTATAACAAACTTTCACTTTAGACTTTGTCCGCAAATTAAAGCCAAAGCTGCTAAAGAGCCATTTTGAATTCTCGTGTCGAAGCCTTATTGAAAAATAACGATGATGAAGATGTTGTTGGTATCTATTGTTTTTGAGAGTAGTTGATGAACCAGTTTTATCCGTAAGGAAACCCCTGATCCTAGAGAAAAGAGTTGCTAGAAGAATGACGAAATAAGCTTATATATGCACAATTCGGTTTTCATATAACTAGTCTACAACCAGCCAGACTCGAAATCTGACTTCCGTTTTGCTTTGCATTATAAACCATTAAGAAGGCAATACTTCTCAAAGCAACAAAAATGGATATATCTTCTGCTAAACCCATACACCATAAGAGACTCATAATAGTATCGAAATTGCGAATGAATCACTGCCTCCTAGCATTTACATTAAATGTTTAATATTTTTCGTATTTTGACAGTTGACAAATTCATTCTCATTTTGTTGTGTATTATTTTGCGTGTCAAAAATAATAGCGGATCTAGTTACAACATCCGAAGGTTCAAAAATAGTCAATAGTTTTGCAAAAAAATCGAGAAAGCCAAACATTTTTCTTTAAATACATTTTCCAAAATAGAAAGTGACCGTCTACTGATACGACAGGGATGAATGATACTCTTTTCTTTTCTTGGCCTCATTCGATCTTCGTTGAAATGTTTCTCGTCTCCTTCTTCGTGTTTACTCTTTCAAACAAAAGCAATGTTATTGGTCTAGTATATACTAAGTGTGTAAGTAGTTTTCGGGAGAAATGAGGTACTTCAAGATGGACAAAAGTTTCAATGGGAAAAAGTTATATAAGAAGTAACCACAGCTTACTTTCTTCGACGCACAAATTCTCTAGTGAACAAAAACAACCTCGTCACTTGTGAAACACAATTTTCTATATCCTGATATACGCGTCAAAATCGTAACCACGTTTCTCTTATACAGGACCATAGCAAACTATATAAGTCATTACTTGAACAATATTATGCACTCAATGAAATATAAATGCAGGTTTCCACTACGAAAAATTCTTTTTTTATTTAATGGCACATTTGGCCCTGCACTTAAGTATTTCGTTCCAGAGTGCGCATTACGTTTAGCCACACACAGTCAACATGTATCTTTTTCCGTTTCTTTGATAAAGTTCCACTCAAAATACCAATTTATTTCAGATTTCATAAAGAGCCGATTGGTCAGCCTTGGTTGTTATTTGGGATTTTGTTAACTGCAATAATGGAAAACATTTACCTACTCCATGACTATACGTCAGGCTAAAAAATGATCTAAAATGTCATTTTCTTCTCTGTATGATGAAAAATATTGCTGGAAAAAATACTAAAATGAAATATTAGTTTTTGTACGTGACTACTTGCACCTTACGCCAAAACCTTCTCCCTTTTTTCCTAAAGGCAATAGGTAAAATTATTCTCCGGAATCCTTTATCATGTATACGTGTGTGGTAATGTAGTTTCGTGCACACTTGTAACTACGCATTAACTATTTTTCTCTAAAAATAGCAATTTGGGATCGTCATAAGCATGACTTTTACCGGTCGGTCAATATCCGTCACTATTAGCTTAACCTTTTCCGTCAGGTTTTTCAGGGAGAGTAATCTATCAGTTAAATTTTTATGTTCTAATATGGAAACTCGCAGAGTAAAGGAATGAAAGGCACGCCCATATTACGACTTTCTAATAAAAATCTTACTCCTCAACATGCTAATGCATGCAAGACATTTTGCATTCTAAACTATCTTGATAAAAAAAGTAATCGATGTTTTGTAGAACGATGGTTGATTTGATTGCCAAATGTAAAAATATACAGCTGATATATAGGAAGATATACAGTTATTTTCTTTGTAAGGTTGAAAACAATCTACCAATTTTTCTTTCTTCTTGATTAAATGTCAATCATTATAGTAGATACACTGTGTGGCTACGAAAATTTGATGGCCAGTTTAGTGAGAAAAAATCAAGTTAGCTGTTTGATGGAAGACTTGGTAAGAATTCAAGATTGACAAATGAGGACGTATTAAGAAAAAAGAGTTTAGTCAACATGCTATTTCTCTCTGACAAATGCACATTAGCCACCGGCCCTGGGTAGTAAAGTATTATAACACCAAAAACATTCTATAGAACTATAGATAGTTATTTAAAAGGGGGCTGGCTATATATACAGCATGTGCAAAATTCCCTTGTCTTTCTTCCCCGTTGAGACTGAACAAAATTTGGCCCTGCGAAACCTATTACTATAAAAGGAATTGGATAAGACACTAAAGTCCTTTACCCCAAGCACGGACAAACAAATTTCCTATCCTACAATTTCCGAAAAGTTTGGAATATTATTACAATTCAAGTGTAGACTTGATAGCCATTTATTAGGTCCACAAGTTTTTAAAAGCCAAACTATGGCGTAGGCCACTGAGTTTGACCGTGATCAATACCACGTCAATTATTTAGCTAATTTATTTTATCCACGGCTATTATTACACAACAATCGCATTTCCCAAATTAATAGCATTTGACCAAAAACCTCTTCAGAATAATGTTGCTAACCATAAATAAGTTTAGGATTTCTTTCTAGAACCCACGGGACCGGAAGTTTATTCCAGACTACAGTGACATTTCCCTCATTTGACTCTTCCGATCCGTTTATTACGATAGCTTTAAACAAGAGGAGAAAATGTGAGTTGCTTACATTCAGAATAAAAAGCAACGGAAGAATGTATCTGTGCCAGTTGGAGTAGTATTTTGTACTCTGGTGCTGTCCTAAATGGCTTCAACAGTCGCTAGCAAAACACTAGAGCCACTTTCTCCAGGAGTGTGTTATCGCTGGCCAAACGAGCTTCGAAAGTTAACCAGGCAGAAGAAGAGGAAATGTTACCTTAGCGTGCTTGGCACCGAGTCTCGTGACCTTATCGCGTTTGATGTCATGTTCTCGTTAAGACCACTTTGTTCGCAGCCAGAATTTTTTCTCTCTTGTGCACTCCACTTTCACATACGCAGCAATAAGAGGAGTGAAAATAGTCATTGGTGTATATCATCCTTGTGGGTAAAAATGCAAAGTGAACTTTTCCCCGATTGTGTTTGCCGAAACTTAACTTGCACTACATAGTGTGATTACATTATATATAATGTAAACGGTCACTTTCTTTTGACATTGAAAAAGCATTTTACCAATGCCATTACATTTGAAGAATATATTTTTCCTAGTAATTTTATGCGTTTATGTGCCTATAAAACTATATAAATCCAATGAAAGCTAAGTATTAACGATGCTGCTGATCAAGCAGTTTGTTCTTGAGTTTTTAAAATTGTGAAAACCTTGCTTGTCCTACCAATTCAACTTTTTGACCGTACAACCTGCATATATTTCCTGCGCGTTCCATCCTCTAAACCCCAATCTCCTAACTTGTAGTAGCATTAACACATAGTCAAAACCTATTTGATGTTGCATTTTGCTTTTTCTTGAGCTTTCAAGAAGGAACAAGCGAACAAACTTGGGAAGGTCACAGACAACCGCCTTTTTTCTTACTGACGTTTACAAACCGATACAAATAATATTTGGTTTATAAAAACAAATTGTTTAGTATATTCATGACATGGCAAATAGCCCAATTCTCTTTTCTCTTTTAAATAAAAACTTTTTTGGTTGCAGCAAGAAACTTTATACGAGCAGTTGGTATGTTCAAAATTGCTTCAGTTAATTCAAGAAACAGGGTAAATAGATATTTTAGTAGTCGTACGAATGATAAATAGCATTATCTAGCTTGTTTTGTGATGAGGGAAATGGAAAAATGCAAAATTAAAGGGTCTGTAGAGTTGACATCGAAAAAACCTTTTCTTAGTCACTTTGGTCGATTCGGCTCTATTCTTCCTTTTGTTGAATTTATGCTCATGTAGCTGTTTCATTTAAAATAAAGAAAAGACAAGGTAATTGCATACACATGCCAAGTAATAGGGTAAAATCGAGAAATATATAGTATGCTATCACAAGAAAAAAATAGAAAGGTATTCAAACGAAATCTAGATTGACACTCCATTTTCAAACCAATATTACACCGGTGGTGTGTAACATGAAGAGTACGTACGCACGAACCGTCTTTAAAAATAGAGTGTTATAACAGTTATTTGTAGACAATGCCGTGAAAACACAATGGTATGGATTTTGGTAAATTTAATTAGAAGCAAATTACCCATATCCCATAAATTTTAATTTCAACTCGTGTAATATATTTCGCAATTCGTCTTTTGTTATGTCATTCATCAATTAGCCCGGTTGCAGGCGAAATGCGTCAATGGAATTACACTCTCCTCCGGTATGCTCCATCCTCTGTGATAAGGCAACTGACAAAGTTTCGTTTTTGTGAAACCTATGACGCTCTTTAAAACGCGTTGCCCGAAGTATGTACTACGATCAACGATTCTAGATTTCTGATACAAGCTAGTATGAAGCGGTAAAGTAAAGGGCTGTGTTTTTAAAAAGGAATTTCTCCTGTTGTTATACGCATTCGCCTCATAATGAGGCTTTAAAATAAGCTATATTCTTTTTAAATGGATTGTAAAAGTTTTTAAACTGATAAACTTCATGACCGATTTCCAGGCTTAATTGGAAAACATGAATATTTATTGAAACAATTAATTGAGTTTAAAAAAATACAAGTCATATACATAGAGATCAAACGATATCTAAAAAGGCTTGAAATTGAATGGGTACGTAAACCATGTATCACAAATAAAACATCTCACGTGCTTGAACTATAAACCTCCAAACATCGGCTGTGTTCCCGTAAGTTTTTTTTATTTCAGATGGCATTCCATTAAATGGAAAATAAATTGTGGCTGTTTGCTTACCGCACAAATGAACAGATTGTACACACATGCATGGTTCTTTTTACTTAAAAGCTCTCTCCTTTTTCATCTCTTGTGGAAATACTTTGCTAAAGATAATGTTTCCTTTTTCTCGGTTGCTGAATCCCACATCATTACAAAAAACATAATAAAAGCATATCATGACCAGACTTTCTACTTGGGCACCAACGCACGCTTGGAAAAAAACACGTAATAAGCTTTATAGGCATTATGTATGGCACAAAACATTTTGTTTAGGCATTTTTCAGTTAAAAGTATATAAATTACAGGACGCCCTTGCCATCCACCACTGGTGCTTGCTCCCGCTGCTTCTGTCCCATTTTTGTTGTCACGTCACACGCAAAGCAGCCGAAATTATGCTAAAGCCAACAATGTAACGAGGCAAAGATCAGGCAAACGGAAGGAAGGAAATAACTCTTGAGATCCTATTGCACGCGGTATGAACAGGCTCTTATGTGCCTACACATTTTATATACAATATTTTATTTTTAACTAAGCACCATGTGCTTCGGTCTACTCTGGGGTAAAAAAATGTAGATTCATAAATTTATTGAAAGCACAGCACATAGTGGAATGTCAAGATATGGGAAAGTTTTCATTTTTATCTTGGATTCTTTATATTGACTTACATTAAATTAGACGACATTGTCATCATCATCGTCTCTGCCTCGTAATAGCTAACGGCAAAGCAGGAAGAAATGAAAGCGAAAGAGAGAGGGAATCAAAGATATTTTATACGATAGCCGTTTTAACCCCAAACTCTAGCACAATGTCAATGTGGTTTTCATTTTACGATGCGACTGAAACGATAAGATATAAAAAAGGATAAGAGCACAATGGAAAAGTTGGAAGTGTATAAAACAGTTTCAAGTGTACTTTTGTTGCGTGCACATATAATCTTCAGATAAAACTCAATGAACTCTAGAACAGTGAATGTATGTTGAACAAGTTGCAAAGACAAAGGAGGCTTTATGGTTGAGCCCAAACGTGAAAATGCAGCTGACTCCAATTCATATATGCCAAGAAAATGTCCCATTCAATTACGTATAAAGAACATGTATTACTGAAGGGAAATGCTAGCTAAAATCTAGATATAAAGTTTTTAAAACTCGACTTAAATTAAAAAACAAAAGGCAGCACAACTCTTCTTTGCTTTTAGACCCGGGACGTTTAGATGTAGGTCATAATTTTCATAAGGGAAACTTTGTCAAAAACAAACAACGTTAATTTATCAGAAAATCTAGAGTTCTTTTCAGTTTTTCCGTTGACAAATCCAATGAAATCGTCAGCATGTCTTTCGGTTTTCCACCCGACATAAAAACGCTTCTGAATTTTTAGTAAAAATCAGTGTGTGACTGAATTTTTATGCTAATCTGTGTTCATTATCATTATTTCAACATCGTTTCACAATTTGCAAAGCATTTTTCTGAAACCTAGTATAAAAAGCAAGTCACAGTAGCTATCAAAACTTAATCCTTCTTTTTATTTTTGATCTTCCTTCATTTCCCTCCTCCCATTTTTCTGTTGACTTCAAATGACAGGCGACAGACGTACAAGAAGATGAAGCAAGACAAGAGCAAACATGTCACACTAAATAAGCCTGCTTTTTTAGACGCAGCGTAATATTGGCTTCCTTCCTTACAAAAGCTATAATATTGAATATTTATCAGTTTCGTTCAGCCTTACAAAGTTGAAAGCAGAATGTTCATCTTCTTTATCCTAGATAATCTTTTGTTCACCACCACACATTCATTCATGCATCATCATTACCATCTAGCTTCTTGTACATGTCTGCTTTGGATATTAAAAAGAATATTTCGGCCCACAAGATTGCCTGTTAATATATATCATTCAGGCTATGTAGGAACGGGGAAAAATTGTCCTCTTTCGTCTTCGTCCAGATATTTCATTTTCTTTTCTCAGCTTCCCTCCTTGCCTTTAATTACCTTCACGCTCTGTAAGTTCCTTTTAGTAGACCTAATAACACCTTATGATGCAATCTTTTTGTGTTTCAGCTTAGGTTTAATTTCTTTCTTTAAAGACGCAGTGAAACATTATTCTATTGAAAAATTGATGGTTTTCAGTAGGTTTGTGATATTCCATATCTAAAACATTTTTAAGATTGGTAATTTATTATACAAGTCAGCACTTATTAAGTATTATGCTAATGATGTGATAACACCGTGTTGTTTCAACAATCTCATACGGTTATATCCCGATGAATATATTCCGTGGCAGATGAATATATGAGAATATGAGAAAACATTTTTGGCTGGACGTCATATAGAAAGTAGACATACAACATAGAAAAAATAAGTATTAACACAGAATATTCTATGTTTCAAACATGAGATTATCATTGAGTATGAAGAATCTATTTTTGCTGTGACCGTTGATGCTGTTGAAAGATGTGAAATTCTCGTGCCTTGTGTACAAAATAAATAAGCAAGAGACTGTACATTTCTACGCATAAGCCAAGCTCATCAACTCAAAGAGGTTCACGTCAGAAGTCAGAATGTGTGAAACATTTTTTGTCTAGCCAAAGACAAAACACAATACCTATTGATTTATCTAGACTGTAGACTTACACAAACATTAATTCCTTACATAATTCTATGATGGAGTTGATAATGACGATGCTAATACGAAACGAGAAAAAATACAACTTGTACACATTAACGATGAGTACACTGAGTGTACTACACTCTAAGTACTAACAAAATACCATATATCTATAAATGCTGAGTCTCAATCTCAATGCACATTATTTTGTCGTTTGTATGCAGCACTCCAGATTTTTAGGTATAAAAGTAATAATGTTTTGCTTGCCACTGAACTCAAAAAAATTTTACACCAAACATTGTAACCAAAAACATCTTTGGATCATTAAAACTTGCAGGGTTGAAATACAGAGGACTAAGTAGAGCGGATGACAAGGGGAAGGAAACAAAAAAAACTTTTGGAGACAATAAAAAACAAACAGTAGAGTGCGTACTGGAATTTACTTGTAAAAGAGCACATAAAATCAAGAATGTTTCAGAGTAAATGCAAAGATGACAGTGAAGTTGCTGATTGAATATAGGTAACTTTCAAAATGTGCAAAGGAGTAGCCTTAAGTTTTAATGCGTACACTGCATAATATATTTAATTCAACTCACCCAAAATTATGATATAACATGGTGATATTCTAAAGAATTGAACAAAATATCTCGCAAGAATAATTTGTTTATTTCTTCAACGATCCATTGCAAACTATGTTCTAACATACAAAACAACGTTATATTTCTGTTTTGCGTGTTGGAACTTTCATAACATTACACTCTGCTCAATTTATATTGTTCAGGTTGCTTTTCAAGAATGAATCATTGTTTGTCTCCATTCAGCTTCAGGATTGCATAAATCCACGACATGAATGTTTCATTTCATCGCAGCACGCACGAACGCATATACCAAGACTACTGCCTATTAGATTTTTAGCCTGTATTTTCATTCATCATAGAGAAGCTGTACTCGTCGACCTAACGGTTTGTAACTATATAGGTGGGTTATTATTATAACGACTACATAACCTGCTACACCAAAGAAAATACAATATGCTTTTGCTTTCCACATAACTATTTTGCATTCAATTCACCATCCTCATAGTCGTCGCCCTAAGTTGTGAGAAGAGAAGCTAGAGAGACGACATGAAGTAAACAAACATCTCATAATCATAATATTGCATTGCAGCTAGGGCAATGGCTTCCCAAATTCAATACACTCACGTATCTGTGCAACTGTTTATCATACTATCTACCACAACTGCAAAATGAATATAAAAAGTGCGAGTGAAAGTACACAAAAATTCATTTCAAAGCTTATGAATGTATACACTTTTACTTTACTTTGCTCCTTTATCTGAGACCCTGGTTCAATCTTTTGGCGAAATTGAAAGGCTGTGTGAGATGCATGCAGAAGTGCTAGTAGAAAGCAATAGCTTCTTATTATTTGTTTTCCTATTTCTATGTTCAAGTACAATTTGAGTAAAAGAAGAGCCAAAACGAAGCTAGCATAGATAAACATAAAGATAGCGATTGTAATAAAGAAAGTGAAATCAAATTGTATCAAATTAAATGTAATCACTGCAGGAAAAACTGCTTTTGTACATGGGTTGCATGATTACGATGATACGCTCAGTCTCAGTGACGGTAAAAGGAAGAAAATAGAAGTAGTATAGGTATTACTTTTTACACTACGTTGTGTATTTGATTGGAATATTATTATGAAAAATGTTCGCATCATTCCTTTATGATGACGAGAGAGCATATAAACCCTGTTTACAAAGACAAGCTTGTTACGTAATGTGCTGCTATTTCAAGAGTTTTATGCTTTATTTACCTCCTTTCTTTGATTAAACTACTCATTCTTCTATTTCTTACGCTGATTTCTCTTTTCTTTGTTAGAAGTATCCGTTTTCAAAAGTTGTTCATGCCTTCATGCTGTACTACCGTGCACGGAAACGGATGTAACAAACTACAAAAAGACGACGTGTTTTTGTTGTGTTTGTGAAAGTGAGCGGGCAAGTACATGGATAAAAAGCTATTAAGGGAATTGGGCAAGCATCCCATGGGTACTTTTTTTCATCCGCAGTTACAGATTACGAAATAATGTGGAGTGAGCACATATACATACTTGGTCGGGCAGTGAGTAGTCGTGAAATTTGTGTGTGCGTAGAAATATTACTTTAACTAGAAATCTCGGAAAGACAACAAAAAAACGCGAGAAGGAAATATGCTGTTTTCACGAAATAGTGTCTCATTGGCACGAAAAAAATTAGATACACATGATAAACAGTGCCAGAAATCGATCTTAAAGAATTTCAAATACTATATCACTTCAGTGTGTAGGTAAGCTTGTATTATGTTTTTAAAACTACATATGGTACATGTGCAGGGTGCATTTTGTGAAGTTGAAAGGAAATTACTACTTATTTTCGTCTGAATAAGTTTGTCAACTATGCCCAGTTATTTTTTCTGCTAAGCCTACCAAGCAAAACAAATATTCTAACCAAAGTCAGCTTCACCACAAATTCATAAATAGCAAACTTCTAACTCTAGTAATATCTCTGCTCATTAAAATTAGACTTTGTTTCAAAGATCTTTAGAATTACAGTATATTGTTGTGATGTTGCTAAATTCTACTACAACTCCACAGTGTTTTGTACAACTCCGTTACTTTCATTGAATGTGGTAGCCCTAGAGCACAAAGATGATATTAAGAGCTGCATATATATGCATAAAATATAAATGTTCCCTTGAATGCTTTTTCTGTAGAACTCAGGATGGTAAATAGGATAAAAAACTCGGGAAACAACTCTCGTGCTTCAACCAAACCAAACGGCTTCCATCATGAAAGGATGACTAATTCAGGAAGCTAAGTTTTTGGATTATCGCAGGAATCCATCACTGTCAACTGATACTCTTGCTTCACAGTGGGCCTCGTCTAAATACTGCACAGGGAAAATGGAAAGATGAGAAAGCATTTTCGGAACGAGAGAGAGAGAGATGCATAAAAGTATAAGTTGGGAAAACATGCAAGGCACAAATTGTAAGCATAATTCCATTTCAGAGAGATCCTCGAATTCTCTCCCCAAGTTTCAACCAGCCAATGCAAGTTGACTAACACACACCCACAAAAAATACATTTTAATACCTAACAACCCATAATGTTATGAGTTTTGCTTACGCAAATGGCTGAAAAACAACATGCTTTCCACTAGTACCCGAGAAAAATGAAACGACAGCTAAAAATGAGCATTGTTCCTTTTTTAGACACCTGTCGTTTTCATGACTCGTTTAAAACGAACATTTTCTGCAAAACTATATACCTCAATTTTCCTTGTTTTATCGCGGTAATCAAAATTATTGAACAGAAAGAGCTTGGCAGCATACCTAATATTGGTCCTAGCATAAGTATAATATGGTATTCTCTTTGATGGTAGTAGCAGCAGTGGTGCATTTTTCTCCTTTCAGGAAAATAATGGTTTATGTAATAACCGTAAGGTTTGTATCAGAACACCAATGTAAGTCTGGCTTCAGAACACCAAAAAAGTAAATGATAACTGTATCCATCCATCCCCGCTTGGAAAAAACAATAACATTCCAAACCAAATTTACTATAAGGCTCAATAACAATAGAGAAGAGAAGAATGAAATTATAAATTATAATGAAAGTTCTTGTCGCACAGGAAAACTGCCTTTAAAATTAGAACAAGTGCTGTATTTGCAACCCTAGTCTCCATGAACATCACATTTTGTAAAAAAAAAAGTACAACAACGGACAAATGCATTGCATCCTCTGCTTGATACCGACGATCAACAAAATATAGGCAGTACACCACTCAGAATTGCAAAAGCATAAAAAACCATCTTTATTACGCCACACCAAACAGCCGTATTTTCTCGATTTATAGCGTTACATTTTGATGGACTAAAAGCACATTCCAAAGCTCTCGTTTCTGGGTACAACAGCAGCTTGAAGAGAAGAAACTGGTAATAATGTCTTTAAAAACCAGTCATTCTTTCCTTTCTCTCTCGCACTCCCTTCGTTTTCCCAATTCTTTGCTAAACTTTTACTTTGCTACTTTTTCCATCTGTCTTGATACTATTACTATTGCTGCTGCGGCTGCCTGGATGTGAATATAAGTCAAAGACGGAGAAAAACAACCTTGGCAATATTGATACCAACAAAAATACTAGCAACATTGTTCGTTCAAACCAGCAAGCAGCAGCAGCAGTGTAGCATTTAAAGTAGCAATCTCCTCTTACTATAACTCCCTTTCTTAAGAAAAAAATATATCCATTTATTTCTATCGTATTCGATAGCCCCTTTGCTGCCTTCTTCCTCCAAAAAGCTGTGAGGAAACCTTAATGTCCAAAAACTCCGCGTTTTTGTACCAGTTTCACTCAGCTGCACCACCAACTCTAATACTAATACTTTTGTATTTCATTTCTTATTCGTAATACCACATCTTAGGTGGTAGCGGCAAAAACTGGCTAGAGCACTAACAACCTTTGGAATGCCAGAAAGGCGTGGATTCCGTAAAGCAATTGCCACGTCTTCTTTTCTCGCCTTTTTTACTTGGTCCTGTTCAGTTAGATGGAAAGAAGAATATGAGCATTATTATTGTAGAGAGTCGGAGAAAGACCATTACTCGCACAACATATTATATTTTTCCCTGCTACTTTCCTTCCAGCTTATGCATCACAGCCTTTACGCCTACTTTTTTTCCTTGATGATAATATATGCATTACTTTGCAGGGTGGCAAAGGCAGACTTGAAAAGCGCAATCCTGTAAATGCTATGACTTTCGTTTCACGTTACCCATTCTGACTGTCTATCTGTTCCACTCATTTCTCTGCATTTTTGTCGGCAGGAATTTTATTATCCACACACACAATAACATATTATGATATAAGCAGAGACCTAAAAAACGGTGTGAGACTGAAAAAATGGGGCAAGGAGAAAGCAAAAGAACCAAGTGGAAAAGTCTCTTCCAATTTCACGTACATCAATTTTTTCCTAACATTTTTTCGCCATCTCTCCCACTCATGTATATATTCATTCCCCATTTACACTTAAGAATGATATTATGAAAAGAGCAAACGTCAACTAGTATCCACCCTCTCTCAAGGCTGTCTGAGAAGAAAGAGAGGCTCACAGAGGCAGCAACAAAACTAGAAATGAAAAGTGGAGAAATGAGAATGATGAGTGCATATATATTTATAGCTTTGTAGAAAGGAGGAATACTAACATGCAACGACAAACAGAACTGTTTTTATCTTTTGAGAAAATGCTTTGCGTAGGAAAGAGTGAATTGCGTTTCCCACATACTGCACACATTTGGGCACTACTTTTTCAACAGACTGCTTGCCTAAAATACGTCAGAACTCAAGCTAATGCATAAAAATGACAAAATGTATTTTGAGTGAGATTTTTTTGAAATGGAGAAAGCATACAAAAGAGGAAAAAGGGGTGTGCATTCGGGCCAGTCGCCCATTTGCTTTTCCTCTACCATGATTTTTTGCGTGTCTGTCAGCCTCTCCAGAACGTTTTGGATCGTCTATTTGGAACGAGAAAAAACCTATTCGTGTTAATGTGACAAACAGATAGGAAATTGAAATGGAAATGCTGCGCGTAGTGTTTCCTTTCTCTTTTGTAAATTGTACGAATACACCTAGTTTCCAAAAGAAAACAAAGTACAAACTGAACAACGCGTAGGTTATCATGATGAATGCTAATAGAAGGCGACCTTTCCTTTGTATTTTTTGTTTTCTCTCGAATAAATCCATTGTATGCTAATGACAGCATCCAAATCGGAGAAAGGAATAAAGCACGACTATGATTTTCTAACAGTGAGAAAATGAATAAAAGGGGGAACAACGGAAAAGGAAAAAACAAAAGGATTCGGAAATCAAACCTGGCAAGGAATAAAGAATTAGCCTGTTAAAAGAAAAAAGTGAGAAAAAAAGTTTCTTGGAAAGAAAGAACACTAGATTTATACCCTTTTGGCATTGTCTATTTTTATCTAGCATAATATCTGCATACTGGTTAAATTGTGACGATGATAATATGATGTGGCAGAGATGTCACAACCATACAAAAAATCTACCGGAATTATGTATCATTCTGCCAAAGAAAGTTACTACTGGTTTGCTGGTAATAACATATAAATGGTTTCCAAACTTCTCTTTATTGTTTCACGGAAAACGGACCAAGGAAAACTTTCTAAAACTGACCTGGAAAAAGAAACAAATCTTTGGAATGGGAAAAGGCAAAATCCGAGCAGAAAAATAAAAGTACGAACGTGATATTTTGGATTTAGCTAAAATTGGTTGACATGAAACCTTGAAGAGGAAACTAACTGCAAAAGTTGCTCACTTTCCTTCCTGTTTTTGCCGACAATACATACTACCCACTACCTGACATTATAACTTCTTGAGCCGTTTATTCTCCGCAGAGTATTCACAGTTTGTATTATTTCTCATGATAGCATGTAAAAAGGAAGCTTTAAAGATTGTTTCTTTTGTTGCTTCAATAGATACGATTTTGCGACTAATATTTTACAAAGACGTTCAGTAACAATGGCATGTGATGGTAAGTGAAGCACAAAAGGGGAAGGTAAGTTAAAATAATTTTTTATTGGAAATACTTTCCGGATATGTGCTTTCTTGCCAGTAGGGTACCTAGAATCCTACGTTATTGTTTGTTGCCAACAGCAAAATAAAGTGATAAGATGAAAAAACGTGTATGGATGGATTCCGAGAAAAGTATTTAGTTAGAAGTGAGAGCAAAGATAAAGGAGGTGTACAAAAAAGTTGTTCTATCTCAATGCTCCAGTTTTTGTTGTTGTGCAGAAGTCAAGTCTACGCATTACCTTTCTAGAGGATTTCACTCTGATCGTGGAAATGGCCAGGATACCCGACCATTTCCTGTTGTCTGAGTACGTATAGTCTGCTTGGTAAAGTGATGATAGTTCCATATTCCAGTTCGGCGTGGCAAACTCATCAGTCTCCTTCTCACATAAAGTCCCAACTAAACTTTCACTCAAAAAATCCAAAGAGAATACCAATAACGTTCCTTCACATGAAAGAACTCTTTCCCAAGAATACAAACGCATTTTCTTAAATACGACCGGCTCAGAGAAGAAAAAAATAAAGTCAATACAAAATCCCCGAGAGGAAAAGATGAAAAGAAAAAATCCGCCCTACTTCCGTGTTGTCTCTCCTTATTTACTTGCTTTCTTTCGCTGGGCTTGTTTTTTAATCAAACAAAGGGAAAATCATGCGAGAAGAAAAACAATGGAAATGAATAAAATGCAAAGGGAAGACAAACGACATGATATGAAACAAATTTAATATATAGAAAACTTTGAAAGAATTGTGCATTCAGCATTTAGAGTGCAAAACTTCATGTCACGTTTTTTATAAAATACCAAAAATGTGAAGGAAAAATGATCTTTATATTGCGTAGTAGGATGGAAAAAACGTTTGGTTTTGGTAGTATGACTTTGGAATTCAGAACCACGAATTCATGTTTAAATGCTTTTATGTGTCTTTCTTTCCCTTCTCCATTGTGTGAGTTTCTTTGAGTTGGAAAGAAAACGGAAATGGCGTGTGTGGGAGAGAAATGTCATTTCGTTCTCCACCATTCCCCATCAAACACTCACAATAGGTGCAGACTTATATGTTCGGGTTATGCATTATAATTCATTTCTCTATTGCAAGCAGAGTTAATTCTTTTCATGCTAAAAGAATGGGAAAATGCTAATGAATATGGATGGACTAGCTTTGAGTTTATCGTTAATGAGATTATGACGAGTAGACAATGCAAACTCCACATACTGACTTGAGCAAACTTAACATAATTTTGGAATCAAACTAATACGAAGAAAATACTATCCTGAAAAAAGTTTGTGAGGTTTTTTTTGGTTTACCTACGTATCTACGTAATAAAAACGTATCTTTGTTTTCATCAAGTCGATAATTAGTTAATTATATATAATCATTCCAACGAGATAACTAGCTCTCCGCTCACAACTGTGTAAATTAATATTCAGGTTACATTGGTGGAGGGCGAACCCTCTGTTTATTCTTCATTATTTCAAAGAAAAATGAAGGGTATTCATTATATAATCCCACAATCCATTGAATACACAACTTTTGTAGGTGTAATTTGAGGAATGTTGAATGTTTCTATTGATTGACAAGTAGGAAAATTACAATAAATAGTTGCAGGGATGAAACCAACTAACCCTACACTAGAATATAAAGGGAAAGTGAACTTGTATTATACTTAATTACACGTTTCAAAGGTACAGCAGAATGTCCAGAAATACTTTTCATGGAAAGTGTAACGGAAACCTTGACAACATAAGCTTCTAAAAATTTTGCAAATATGTTAAAGGAAATTCAGCGAGTGAACAGCCTATACCAAAATACAAAATGAAAACTTTCTACAGCTAACACACCGCCATTATGTGCACGAGAAGTGGTTCATTGTTATCAAATCAGCGATCAACATTTTAGATCAATAATCAGTCAGCCTAGTCGAAATCGACTTTTTTATTTCGCATTTGAATCTATCAGTTTTGGCTATAGCGGTAGGTCTGTCAAAGTTATGCCTTCTGGAAATATCGCCATTTTATCTACGTAAATACCTAGAGGCATTTTAAATACGCTACATGCAATTTTGATTCGATGCGTGCGTGCGTTTCAGTTGCAAAAGTCAAGTCTTCTCCGTTTTCTTAGAGCACTTTGCGAGAAGGACAATGTCGACTATATGTCATGAAGGAAAAAACCTTTCATCGCATTTCGCCATTGTTCCCGTCATCAGGATGATTCTTGACTACTATATAAAGTAAAAATGTCACTCAAAAAAGCCAGCAGTGTTTGGTTGGACGACAACTCTGGTGATATGTATGCTGGTCCAGAAGGACCCACTCGAGCACAAAGCTCAACACAAATAATACATTATGAATGAAAGCTAGTCTGCTAGACGCTTCAAGGAGGCAAAATAGATATGCTGAGCTCGTCGAAGTGGAATTCTAGCAAGCTTATACATAAAGCCTTCAATTTTTTTATTCTTATAGCTACGCATATAGATTTAAACTGATACCGTATGCGGTATCACAGACAATATCTTGTAGCCGGTCACACGGGAAATTTAAACGATCGTTTTAGTCCCTTTATAACTTGTACACGAGAAATGCTGGATTTCTTGGTGAATATCGACATTCGTCTTACGTACAGCCATGGCCATGTATTTATGGTACATCAAGTAGGATCATCAGCCGAAGCAGCAAAGGTGGTTCTAGTGAGTTGTGGTACGGATATGCGTCGACATATTGAAAGATTGCACGAGAGAAAAAAGGCTCTCTTCAGAACTTTTAGTTCCTCGATACTCCTTCTTGACAATCATTCGCAGAGAGAAGTAGCGAGAATTTTTTCGCAGGCTACACTTAGAAAGCAGATTGAGGGTAGAGAGAGAGGCATAGATCTAGTTGTGCCATTCCATATATTATTATGTTGTTGCATTTTTTATGCTCCCCTTTCCTACATTATGGTACAGCTAAAGCTTTGATGATTGTCAATGAGAATGGATTTACAATTTTCTTCTTGACTCTTTTCGTTAGATCAGGGAACCCAGCTGCATGCAAGCTGACGGTATTATGCTCCTGGTTTTTGCTAAAGCTCATCTGTTTCTTTCTATACAGATAAAATCGAAGAGAGACTTTTTAGCTTTCACTGAAAACCATTTTTTGTGTCTCCTCCTTCACATTTTACTACTATTATCTGGGGGAATCATTTGAGCTGATAATATGCTTCGACTTTGTTATTGCGTTTAAAAGAAAAAGGTGCCTTGAACAAAGTCATTTCTAAGTTGGAAAAAGGGGAGGAGTAGTTGGAAATAGTACTCTGAGCAAGGCACGTTATTATGCGACACTGTCAGAGTAATGGGTTGCATTATACGAAATAAAAAATTTATCACGAGGACGAGAAGAAAAGAGGGCAAAAGGGAAATGGGTATAGTCATTAATGGAAGTATGAGTACAGTTTAATGCTGCTTATATACATACATAATTCATTCTTGAGAATGCATCAACCAAGTACCTGACGCCGTTTTCAATGCAGGTATACATACTCCTCGAAGCTTTAAAACTGTCCTTCTTTCCAGGACAGTGCATTGACTAATGACATATACTACAATCCTGTATTTCAGTCCTGATTTTTTCTTCAGGTATAACACTGATGGTCTAAAGCTTCCAAATTATAATTACCTAAAAACTTTCTGGAATTATGAATGACGTACTAGGATTTTAAGAGAACAAAGAATAATGATCTACTCTTCCGCTCTCTATACTTAACTTTTATACTTTAAAGAAAGTACCCTCGAATTTCAGGTGGGATGTTTTCCTTTTCACCTCAATGGAACGGCACTGTAGTTAGTGATAACGAAAGCTGAAAGTAGGTCAGTTCACCTATAAGTAAGTGCTAGGCAAACATTGGGAATCCATCGAGCTTACATTTAGATGTGTAGTGCTTTCAGGCGATGGAGCAATGTAAGAAAAATTGAAAATGTTGTGCTGCAACGTAATACTAAAATGATGATGATGATGACAATGATAATAGTAAGTAGTGTACACATGGCACGTATTTTTCATGCATATTTCACACATTCACGCTGCTTCTTTTATCGTAGTCACAATCACCATCATCTCCTCCCTCAAAATTCTTCACAGCTGAAAGAACATTCCAGAGTTTGAGTATTTTTTGAGTGAAATGCCTGCCATACGAGAGAAAGAAGAGCCAAGAAAATCCTCTCTTTTATTCTCTCCCATTCCCTCCAAGTCTCAAAAAACTGCTAACATTTTTTTCCTTTCTTTTTCCTGACACATTGTGGTAAATGTGAAAATGAGCACAACAACGGGTGAAAGAAAAATTCTGCAAATCTTCTTCTTCCCGTGATGCTCCATCATAATAATCGGAGTGCACAGCACATACACTGGCTCTAAAATGCATATGCATACAAGCATAAAAGGCCACACAAAAAATAGAGAAAGACTGAAAGAATAAGAAGAAAGGGAGAGAAAATTTCCTTTTTTTGGAGTAAAAAAGAAAGAAGGATGCTATCTCTCGTTATACTCTGGATAGGGGAGAAATAATGTTTTTTGTGTCAACTTTTTTGAACACTGCGAGATTATAATGATGACTGGGAGGAGTTGGATGGAGGTTGGTAAGTACTATAGAAGAATATAGTCGGAGAAGATGATGAGAACCAACTACTAGAATGACGATGATGCATCATCAGCCAGAAAGAAAATAGTTTTTTTGGGAGTTGAATCCATATAGTAAATGTTTACCATCATAAAAGATAAATGCATGTATAAGCATACTGTATATACACCTAAAAATCTCATAAAGCCATGTATATATACTGCCATTACCCATAAAACACACCACGGTACACCGGTTAAATCACTGAAAGAAAAATAATATGCTGACTACATATTCTTTTTCCTCATCATCTTGTTCTTGTCTGAATTTATGGTATAGTATGCGAATAACACGAAAGGAAGCAAAATAATATATTTTTTCTCAATAAGCCAGTTTCCATAATGGCTAGTGTACCTATGTGAATGAATGAGCACAAAAAATTGCAGTTCATTGTGCTGGATGTCGGTGTTGTTGTGGTGGATGTCGAACGAGAATAACTGGAACCGCGACATTTCCCCACACTCACGTTAGTTTTCTTTTCTTCGTCATATTATTATCCGTCCTCTTGTAAAGAAGCAAAATAAAGCAGTGAATGAAGCATGAGATATGCAGGACAAGAAAGGATATTCCGATGTAAGCCACTAGCTGCAGCATCAAGCCTCACTACTATCCACCACAAAAGAGCATCCTGACTTTAGAATCTTGTATAGTGATTCATAAAGGAGATAGACATGTATTCTGTGAACCAAACCAACTTACAAGTAGGTAGACGTTTTCGTTTTTTATTTTCGTTCATGTCTCGCAAAATCAAATCCTTATTATTCCTTATATTTTCTTCTATGAACCATACAGCATTATCTTCATTCATGATTTGATATTAACATTATAATATAGTTTATCCTTTTCATGAAAATCTCATTCCATCTCACTTGATAGTAGAAGCATAGCAGCACAAGAGAATGCTGAGTTATTGAAATGATAACCACTTTATTCTCGGGAAACCTTGTAAGACGATGGTCCGTTCTGATGGCATTATATAGTTAATCCAAGTAGAAACATTTTCTTTGAAAACTTGAATTATGACAATGTGAATGAGTGTACTAGAGAGAATATATTGTACAATATTATTAGCTGTAGCGGTGCATATATATCATCTTCCCACACACTTGCCATTTTAGCAGTCGTCATATATCCACCCACCACAACAATGCTGTAAAACATCTATATAATATTTATCGCTTGTGTGAGTGAGAATTGAAGCATTAACCATATATCTGTGGGTTGGTAGGTGAATTAGTAGTACATACAACGTCCTTCCAAAACTGGCTTGTCTGCGACTGGCAGGCATTTTCGACCGAATTGAAGATGTGGTTCATGAAGTGGAAAGAATTTCGAATTTGCTTTCTATATCTTTGTAGAATGTGCTGTTCGAAGAGAATTTTCATACAATCGTTCGTCTACAAAATGTTACTAAAGTTGGGAGTGGCGTGCTCGAGAATTAAGATCAGTTGTTGTACAGTCCTCATAATAAAAGTTATCATACCTTCGCTTTTTGAGGTTTGGCATCTATATGGCATGGTATATTGATATATTATACTATCGCATACACATATTCAGCTATCCATCCGGATAGTCATGCATCATACCATACCATATCATACCAAGACCAAAAATAATTTCAACATGTTTTTCACAATAAAGCTTTTGTAATTCGGTGTTCCGTGCATAACGTGCTGGGACATGCTTCCACTCTTGAAATGTAATTTGTCCTAATGGTCATATCTATGCGTATCCGGTAGAGAGAAAACTTTCTCTGGTGAAAATTACGTAAGCCTTGTGGTCTGGTCACTGCCACATTTAATTAGTAACGGTAACAATAACTAATGCTCCAAATGGTAATGGCAAAGTTTAACGGGCTTTAAGGGGTGCAAAGCCTTATGTTTGAAATTTAGATGTGCCATGCTTCCATCGGTATACATATATAATGTTCTACATATGCATACTGCACGCTCTGTTGATGATTTACTCAATATTCAAACTTCAAACATTACCTATTCTCTTCTCGTAATCCCACTCATCATCACAAGTTTTACAGTTTTATCCTTCACTTGAGTGGTATCATCACCTACACATTAGGCTCAGTTTGAGTGTGCTACTTACATGTTATAGCCTCACCATTCACACACACACACACACCTAGGAGAACGAAAGAACTTCTTGTTACTACAGCCTACCTTCAATATCCCCAATAACTTTCCAATTTTGTCCATTTAACTTTTACTCAAGATTTTCCCTTGAAAAGACACCCAAGATCCCTCTCCCTTGTTATCCCACACAAAATCCTTTCGCATTATTATTTCCATCCCATCACAACTACTACTAATATTGCTGAAAACTGTAATGTAATATTTTGGTGTGAGGGAGCATTACATTATATTATACCAGCCCACTTTCGCTGCAAAAGTACAAAACGTGTGTGCGGTGTTTCCAGTCCGGGTCCTTGGTAGCCTCATCGTTAAAAACTTTTTCAAGGAAATAATATGAATTCAGTAGCCAAATACATGATGACGCGGAGGCTTTAAAGGCACATTCTTTTTGCCATCCGGGCTACCTAGAAAGTGTGTATACTCCCACTCAGGTATTATATTTTGGCATATGACTATAATATGTTTCTGTGTCTTGTTGTGAGAAGTGAAGAAAAGTTGTCCCAAGAAGAGAATGGCATTAAAGAAGGGAAAGACAACAAAGCTGTGGTGGAGGTGCAAGTTATATTACGTGGTGGGTTTATAGAAAGACACTAGGGAGAAAGTACCAGCAGCAACAACGGCGGCGGTGGTGGTAAAGTAGTAACTCATTCAAACCACTTTTCTCTTTTTGCCTTCGCCCTCCTTTTCCCGTACATTAGTCCACCCACTGTCTTCCTTTTGGGCTTGGTATATTACTCTGGAGCCTTTGGTCTGTTTTCAAACCTGACTGGTGAGTGTGGCGTGGTAGAAAAGCCCAAATATCACACCGGATTCTCCATTTCCTCACAAATCCTATGATTAATTGTCAAGCTGCGACCAAAATGCACATAATATATGGGAAGACGTCTTGAATGTAGAATAGAGGAATCAAAATGGAGAAAAAGTTTTTCCTTTGTGTTAACTACAACTACTTCTCCAGAGCTATGATCTACTACTTGTACTTGTACTATATACATTTATATGCAGACACTATTTTCAACGAGGAGAAAACGACTGAAAAAGCAAGACGAGGAGGAAGAACAATACGTGCATGGAAAAGGCATGTAAGTGTAAAAAAGACCCTCTACGCCTTTTCATATCCTCTTTCTTTCTTTCCTGCTATTGGTTACACGCGCATATCATATATATAGAACTAGGCATTTTGGTTTGAGGAAGGAAGATAGGTTGGTGCGATGAAAGTTTCAACTTTGCCTTGTATTCCAGTCAACTCGTACAACTACGTTGTACATGACCATCCATTTCAACCACATTATTCATTTAGAATGAAAAGAACGTTTCCGAGAAAAACATGGAAAATGCAGAGGGTTTTCATGTTGTCATGAACGGGTAGTAATAAGAGACCAGGCACAATCATGAAACAGAAAAGTTCAAGTTGGGCAAAAAGGAGGAAACTGTAAGTGCGCTGATAAGTTTTCGTATGATAATTTTCAGAGTGTGAGAAATGGTTAGCAAAGGAGAAGAGAAGGCGATTTCACTAGAAAATAAATTATTAATGTTGGCATAATAAGGAACACATGCACATTAAAAATATCATGATCAGCAAGGTTATATGCAACGCACCAAAACATACTGTTTGCAAGTTATACGGTTACCTGGCTGGGCATTATTGAAAACGAAGCATTGTCCATTTTCAGCTTGTTTAGAAATACGTGTTCATGCTTTTGTGTGAAGAAATTAATAGATACCGGAGCCTTTTCCAATTTGTAACCTAAAAGATTTTTGCTTTTACATGACTGTAAAATTGTTTGGTTTAGCATAGGAAGCATTATAAGACTTGCAGACCTATGAAAACCGTATAAATACAGGGAAAAGTAGCAGCAAGTCTAGTAAAGTAACTGGCAACCCGTCTAAAAACTTGAGCAAGACCGGTAACTATTGTTTCAGAAAATGACCAACAGAAGAATACAAGAGAGGTGAAAGCATGTTTTTTTGAGTTGTTCTTGAGAAGGAAACTCATCAAATATTAATAATTGGTTTTCCTCCTCTCAGAGTCATTGATTGACGGGAAATGAAGGGTTATAAAACTTTTAAGGTTTATTAGGCTGCTTTGCATGAGCAAGACCTTTCCTTTTCCATCCAAATAATACAATCTATTATTGTACACATGAGGTTACTAGTGGTACGCTCTTGAATTTCACAAGGTTTGTGGTTGCAAATAAAAATGAACATTTTGCTTACCAATAGAAAGTCGTCTCCATCTCGTCTTCCGTTTGCGGCCCATGAAGATTTTCGCCGCTGATATGACCGAAGCAACGAGGACACGGGAATATACTTCTTGTCTTCCAGATTAATTTTGAAAATATGTTAAATTCTTTTAATGTCTAAAACTCGTACTTTTTGCAACCTAAAATTATCTTATGTATGTCCACGCACACTGGCTGTTCTTAAAAAAGTTTCATACTTATATATGTCGACTAGTTTTAAGTTTATTGAATTATAATAATTGTTTGTAGTTTCACTGTTAATCCACCAAAACTTAACTAAATCCAGAAAGGATGTTGTCTGTCACAGGTTATGAATTTATTTGCCAGACGTTATCACAGGATCACAATGTATTTGCGTGCGTATTTTACACTTTTGTGTATTTATGATTACTGGTTGAGAATTTTAAAACAAAGATAACCGAATTCACGGGTTTATATTTTCCTTATTTTTGGTTGGCGGATGTCTCCGTTGTAATCACGAATTGTCTCTTGCTGTGCAACAGCATGGAATAATAAAACTCCAGCCTTTTTGTCCAGATTTCTGAAAAAATAAAATTAAATAATTTCATTGCATTGTGAGTTTAAATTTATAATTTTATATAACTACATGCATTTGTTAAGTATACCCTAAATTCGTGATTCCTATAATCAGTATAGAAGGCTTTTCGTTGCGGATTTGTACACGTGTACAAAAAAGAATAAAATGTAATGTACTTAATGTACTATATACCGTATTGTTTATAAGAAAATGAATAAAAAAACAGAAGAGAATTTCAATGTATTAAATGCTCAATATATAACATGCTTTTAGTACAAAGGGAATGCAGTTTGTAGGAATACGGCACATGCTCCACATGTCCTGTCTTCCTAGAACCCTAACAATTGCTATTTAAGTAGCGCGTATCGTTCCACAGAGAAAACGGATGGTTTATTTTTAAGTAAAAAGTTTATCGAGTACGTTCAAGTTTTTCTCTACGTTTCTACGGAATGTACTCAGCTTGCATTTTTCCAAAGTATTACGAGTCGTCACGTGAAAGAAACAATGACGTCTCACGACACAACTAAAGTCAAAAGTCTAATTTTAAACCAGTAGTAGTAAAACGGAACTGGTTCTATTGGATAGAAATATCGACAAAAAACGAACTCTTGAGTTCGTGCATACACATTTTCAATTTTGCACTACTGTCGTTTTTTTACTGTTTGCTGCCGACTAACTAAATGAGTATTTTTCGTTGCACGAGTAAATAAGCTAGCAAACTAGCAAAAACCTTCTTCTTCAATAACAGAAGGGTTTTTAACCGAACCACGCGACGCACGCGTGTCATACGAAATCTGTATTTTGTCATAATTTGCACATCTAATCGTCGTGAGAAGGTCAAGAAAAAGATATTGCCACATTAAAAATTAAATTGAAGTCACCCTTATACCTTGGCATGAGGGTTTTTGGACGTTCTTTTGCATACCAAACTAATTACACAAAGGGTATATTCTGTATGTATAAATCGGTACTATTTGCTGTACTATACGTCACCGATAAATCATAAGGCTTAATTTATTTTAAGGGGTTTTACAAACGCATTAAACGTTCAAAAGAAAACGAACCGCCCAAGTCATTTCGTTAAGGATTATCAAAGACCAACTCAAGCATTCCAGCATGTACCTCGACGGTTAACAGAGATAAATATTTACACATATAATTAAAAAGTAAATACAATTTTATATCAGTGCAAATTAAACTTTTAGGGTAGTCTTGTTTGCTTGATGTAATATTGTATGTTTTAAACATGTACTTATTTCAGGTAATATTTATTTTAAAAGACAATGTATAAAACAATCTTTGAAAGTTTGTCTCAGACGGCGTTGGCGGCGGGGTTTACAAAAGGGCGTATATTAATTTTAGTATAATTGCATTTGCAAGTGCAATAAAAGCAAAGACAGTATAATAGATGATTCGAATTCATATTTAGTATATCTGTACCGCACAAAGTGTCATACAACTTATAGCTCAAAACACCCCTCTGTTTTCTTGAAAGTACGTAATCCGACAGTCGTTTAAACGCCAAAGTAGGTATAAGTTCCTTTCTTTCTGTATTTTATCATCATAATGCAATTTTATGATATTGCTGAAATGCAATGAACGTCTCTCATAAAAGGTGGCATATACCTTGGCTGAATAGAATGAGGGAAAGTGTGAAGCAAAACGTGTGCATACAATTTTGTACAAACTATTACTCTGGCCACCGCTGACTTACAGTGACTACTATTCGGTTTACGATCCATAAAATTCAGAGAAGCATAAAGAAGCAGGAAGAAACTTTCTTAAGTAAAACTCCCAAGAGTCACATGAAAGTCCAACCCAGAGAAAATGAAGCTACTTATACTTAGTAGCATGGCACTGTGTGGGCAGAAATACATGGTTGTTCGACGAGGAGAAATTCCAAAATCCTTGTAAGAAGTAGAAAATTATTACAAATAGGTGGACTTGGGAAGTAGTAGGTAGCAAACTGAAACGGAGCTGAATGAGTAAAAATAGAAATAAGAAAGCAAATTTTGTAGTTTTTAATGCGGTTTGAACTACAGTCAAACGAAAATACAAAATTGTTTGGAATAACTGTTCCTATAATCTAACTGTATGCCATACCTAAATTGCGTCACAAAAACTGTAATTACTATTCAAAATGGTTTTATCTCACATTTATTAGTGCTTTCATTTTCATTACATCCTATATTGCCATATTCTTTGAATGTGAATCCTGAGAAGATGGGTGCACAATTCCCATTCTTAATTCACTTTTTGGACAAATTTGTTTTAATGCCTTGGGCCATAATCAAGATACGAGGCAGTCATTTTGAGATCTGAATGACATTATCGGTCCTTCTCCGATCTCATGACACCTCTGGCAAATGCAACCTTATCTATTTCTACTGGATATACTGTACTACTTTTGCAAACACAGAATGATGTGGCTCGTAAAGTTTTGATATTCTCCTCTTTACGATCTTACCGCCATAAGGTAGCAGAATCAAATAACAGGCAAAGTGGGAACCTTAAAGCACTGAGTAAAAACGGTATTGGTCAGATCCGCTAGTCATAATAATAACATAAAAACATTTTCCTATCGCAATCCCAACTCCTTCACCCATCTGTCATATCCATAATTTCAGTTTTTATAGGAAAAAGTACCATCTACTCGATTCTATTCTTGCTCAAGCACATGATTCAACTCCCCCTCTACTTTCGTAGTTTCCGTCAAAATATTTTTTAACCAGAGAATGAAGACTGCCGGCAGGCCAATCAATTGACATGCCATAAACGTAACCAACCGGTACATAAAATTGCCTAGCTTGTATGTGTACATGATAATATCTGATAGATGAAAACGCATACAACTAGGCCTTCCTCAATTTTGACTGATGGTAGTTTTTTGGTAAAGCAGTACTGTTGTTAGTGAGCAAAATTATAGCAAGATACAACGGTTTGCCACAATAACGTTTAGGCACCCGTCATCCTTATCAAAAACTACACCCAGCCAGAAATATGTACTCTTGTTTAGTCACAGGTTAACGAAGTGCCATAAAATTTTACGGGTGCTTTTTGCCACTACTTCTCATTCTTATTACACTACTGCTCTGTTATAGAGTACAAAAATATGACCTTAGAAAGCATATGTGCACATACGTACTTGTTTTACTGCACACTCTTTTATTGTAATGATGTGTCTGCTTTTTTCTCCTTTCGGGTTGCCCCCAGCAAAAAAGCAGCGTTTTCACGAGAACCATGCAATAGCAAGTGTCATAATACTCACCCATATAACCATATACACGCATATTGCACACCATTCTTCTTTCACTTCAATTGCCGCATAAAAATTGCACATGAGAGGAAAAAATTGTATTTTTGTTACTTGCCTCTTCTCTTGCATGGCCTATTCGAAACAGACAAAGTGGTTACATTCTTAGTATTAAAAATGTGTTATAGTGTCTTCTCAGATAATATAGCCAATAACAAGGGAAAACTTGTAAAAATTTTATGGTTGCTTTTAAAAGACTGTGTGTAGATAGGTGTGTAAAGGAATATAAGGGTAGCCCCATTCGTTTGCACTCTGCCTGGATATACATGCTTCGCTGCAAAATACAAAAGAAATGGATTTTTCGCTGTAAAGGAGGACAGATGGCTGTTTCCTCTTTTCACTGGCCTTTCATTGTGTACACAAAACATTTTTTCACGCTTATCGTTCGACCAGTGCTTTCGGGCTTAACAACAGTGCTTACTACAATTTGTCCCGTGACGTTTGTTCCGTATTAGACACACAGTAAATGTCTTTGTGGCTTTTTCCTATACACATGAATGCAGGACTTCATCTTATAGGAGTAGCACCACCGTAAAAATAACAAGTACACATTCAAACAAGGACTGAGTGGAAGAGGAGGTAAACCCAAAAAAATGGATAAAGTTTTTTGAACTACATGCTACTACTCTAGTAGTACTACAACATATACGCTTTTCATGATGATGCAAAATGTATTTTTGTAGGACCAAATTATTAAAACAAGATAAGACGGACAGAAAAATGAGGTATTCTGATCCTCGCAGCCTGATACACTTCTTGCAAGGAGTATGTTTTTTACGGCCAAAAGGAAAGGGTAATTAAAAGGTGATGGAGGAAGTATAGCAGCCAATCTGTTGGTTTTTATGTGTACCAGTTTATAATGAAGTTCATAAAAAATTTATCTTACTTCGACCCAGTTTGTGCATATTCATATATGCTGTCTAAAGGATGAAAAGTAATAACCAGAAAAACAAAAGCAAGTGTTTTGTCCCATACCTATATGTTAGTGGACTCCTAATGTCTCGAGTTTTCTAAATCGTACATATGTGCATAAAACCTGTGTCTGGTATTATACCAGATTTCTAGCCATTCTAACATTCCTTGTTTTCTTTAAGTATATCGACACAAATTGCCTAGAGAAATAACAACTACGCGAGGGTGGCAGTGCGGCAATTAGCATTTACTGGAAGTTTACTCTATCGTGAACATAAATCACACCTTCGTTTATTAATTTAAATATATTTTGTATAACTACATAGAAAGTCTTTATAAAAGCTAAAACTAATAATTTCATGTTGTATTGTATGTACGTTTTATATATTTCGGCTTATGGCAAATTGGCACTTTTTTATTCATTCAATTCTTCAAAAGAACACATACAGGAAAGTTGACAATGGGAAAATATTTTCAAGCAGCTCACAAACAAGCCATTTTTTCTCTTGTTCTTTCTTAACTAATTCCCTCTGTCATTGTTTTTTGTCAGAAGCACTCCAATTGTTTCTGTGTTTTGTATTCACCAGACAAAAGCATTAAACTTTGACCTTTGTTTTACACCGCCAGCCGTTAATGATATTTTTTGTGTGGAAAAAAGTGAAAGTAAGCCAAAAAGCCTACTGTAAGCGTATTAGAAATTGTATATAAAAGAACGACCAAAAGGGAACACGTACAATATTCTCAAATTTCCCTTTACTGGTTTGCTACTACTGCTTATACAATTTCAGAATTTTAGAATAGGCAAATATGTACCAGCATCTACAAATGCGGTACTGTCGTAATAATATACGCGTATGTACTGTTGTAATGATAACGAATATTACAATTTCAATCAGCAACCTTTGGCATTTTATGCATGTAGATTTTGCACATTAACGCTCGTCCAACGGAAGAACAAACATATTGGCTCTGTCTTCCGCCTTCTCGGTTTGGTTGGTAATGCACACTCAACTTAACACTATGCGTTTTTATATATATCACATAGTAGCAATATGTACTGTCACTATTATACGATTACAAATTTCTCCTGCTGCTGTGAAGAAGAGTCACCAATTTCATTAGAGATTTTGGAAAATTTCCAATTCACTGTGTGAGTCCCATAATATAACAGTACTTCATGTATCTTTACGACTGTTTGGTTTTGGTATAACAAGAACCTCGCCAGATTTTTATTTGGTGATAGGTGTGAGATACGCGAGCTAGAATTGTGCGATTCTGCATGCTACTTTGGGGTAACATGAGACGCTTTAAAAAATAAATTATGGATGTGTACCCACTAACCCACGTGCTCGCTGACATTCGTAAATACTTAATCAATTCAAATTATGTATTTTACAACTACGAAACGTTTTGCATTAGTTCTTATGGAATTTCTCGCTCATTTCTGAACTTATTGTCATTGTCAGGAAATGAAAAGGAATAAAGCGTGACGATGTTTTCATACGGTATAATGAATTATTGGAAACGCCGAAGGTTACAGTTTTCGACCTCTTTCCGTCATCCTTTAATTTTACTTGGGCGGTTTTATAAATTTAATGATCAAATGAGATTCTGCTAACAATTATTTCTCATGATGAATATATTTTCAAGGAAATTTGCTAGAAGCAGAGTACATGTTCCATGTAATGAACATATTATCTACGTCGTCATTTTCATGGCATGAATATACAGTTTCTTTTGTCATTGACAAAAAGGGGAACTAATGCGTAAATTGTAATTGTGACTTGCTAACTAAGATGATGATGTTTGTGAGTGTTTGCTTGTATAATTCTCTTGTTTTCTGACAAAAGAAAAAAGTCATTATATTCTCTGTTCCCTCTCACTCTGGACAAAAAGAAGAGCGATTAAAATTAAATGAACGACGAATACACAAAACTCCCATTCTGTTGTATTCTTTCTGCTTGTGTGTGGCATTGCATTCTTTTCTTGTTCTCACACAATTACCTAGACAAGAGAACAGCAATCACGTCATGCCATACAGTCAACCTTATCAGCAGCTCCATCGCCATCATTCATCAGTAATTTAAAATTGGAAATGATGAGTGTTTGGCCGTTGTATCGACCAAATCGACCACACACTCCAAATATCTACTGGGGGAGTTTGGATCACACATCGTAAATGTTTTGAAAACCGTATACTTGTCGACTTGTGCATTCCCACAAATTATGCTTAGGTGCTGTTGATGGTATCCTCATGAAAAAAAAATTACCATATTTTATTGAATCTGAAGTACTGTAAGAGACACATATTTAAAACTACGTGAGAATGATTGAGGGGTGATAATAGTGATGGGATGATACTCTCTAGAGTAAACGAAACTGTAAAATAAATCAATTTGTGCGGTTATATGGTTATCTGCACGGCTGAGCAGTTGGAGTGTTTGCATAAATAACGATGAAAATGTGAAGAAATGAAATCCATATTTATCACATCACTGACTGTTGACGACTGGTATAAACACTTACCTATGTTGTGCTGTGATTTAGTAGAGTATAGGATGCCAGTTTATGCGTTTGTTATATTACAGGCAGGTAGAATTTGACTATGTGTACATACTGTTTTTGTATGTGCAGTCTTCTGTCTGCATGCATAAGGATGGTATTAGTATTTAGGGAATATTCACATATTTAAATTTTAATGTCTGCTGCGTTCTACGCTGAGTTTAGTCTAGAAACAAAGATAAGCAAGTCTTATGCTTACTGGTGATTGATGTGGCATGAATGTGAGATGGGATTGAATTTAATGTAGATGAGCTCTAAAACAGACTAAAATTTTCTTTGAAACAAGCCGAGGCTCCATGAACAAAGTGTGTACGTTTGAAGGTATGAAAGGCTTTAAAATTAACACGTAGCAAAGGCAAAGACAAGAATCAGAGAGTATTATACAAGCTGAAAACGAAACAGAAGGCGATTTAATGAGAATCGAAAAGCCAAGAATCTACATTATTATTATTGATATGAGTTTGGTTAAATAATATTTCAGGAAGTACATGCTTATAATAATTAAGCTAGCAAAATAGTACCAACTGTGTGTATCATTCATGTTTTACGAAACCTTAACAAAATTAATGAACTAGTGCATACCTGTTTTTGTTTCATACAAAAATATCTCAGCTTGAGAGTTCACCTTCATCAACAGGGATAAAATATTGAAATGAGCAGTTAGCTAAATGACTTTAAAATGGAAACTCAAAACCAAAATATCCCAGAGAACTACATGTAACTTTCAAATGTCAGAAACCATTGCCACCAAACGACAATCAGCATTCACCAATTTGACAAAAATATACGTGTGGCTGGCATATTCCTTCATTTATGATAATTAGTGAAATAATGGGGTGATAAATATTATTAATTATTTATTACTGGTCCAAATTTAGCACCACGCCAAATCGTTGTATTCGCAAAATTCTAATTAACGTTAGCTTCAAACAAAACATGGATTATTTTTCTAGCTTGCTTCGACTTTATTTAGGTGTTCTATTCACTTCGTTTTACTACTATCACTATACATAAAAATTACTCAAATATAAAAAAAATTGAAATAGGATGGACTTTCTAAAGATGAAAGCATAATAAAAGTGCGAATGTCGTGCTGCAAACGCATGTCTGGGTTTTGTTTGCAAAGTCTGTCAGCAATTGTCAACTACGCTTAGCGTGTTAATATAAATCAAAATATTTCACACTCGGACGTCATCATATCGTCCAGCGAATGCACTCTGTCGTTGCGATGTGCGCATGAAATCAGAGTATACTCTCTTCACTCATTCAGCAATCTTTTGAGTTCTGACCGTTTTAAGTACTGAAAATTGAATGGACAAACAATATTTTACAAGCTACACATACTCAAACTCTATGAACAAACCGAACAAACAATCACCAAAACCTTACTTAGTAGCTAGGTAACTATATAGCAGACAAAACTTGAAACCAGACGTTTCAGTGTAAATCAATTTTAAGAATTCATAAATCACCAACATATAATAGAGGACCTTTGTATTGTTCGTATAATATAAAACTGGGTATTAGCTATATCAGCAAGTATAAAAATTATCATTGCTGCACGTGCTACTCAAACAGACAAAGGTAAAAGCTGAATTTATAATGGTTGTAAAGCAATTTGATTTAAATGATGATGCAGAATATATGATCAAGGACATCAATAAATGTTTTGCGTATTCACCCTAGTTAATACCTGCAGCAGAAAGCTGAATGCGCCAATTAATCCTATAATAAATATAAAAGATTTACGTTACAGAGATGACTTGTACCGTTTGAAACCTTAAAAATGAACAAATGAATAAATGTGCATTTACGTTGATGTGTGTGTAAAGCTTTCTATTTAATTAGGCGAGTCTCTGTGAAGGTAAATTGGTCCTTAACTTGTGTGCGTGCACCACTTTGATGCATGCGAGATGCGACAGCGGCACTCGTGTACTACATGACTGTATTTGATATTACATTGTTTCACCACAGAGAACGTAGCATACAATATTATCCTTCATATAAATATATAAATACGTATCTACGTAAAAGTGCTAACAGCAATGTGAGAAGTGGGTGTAATTTTCTAGTCTTCCAATTGTAAAAAAAACAATCCATGTACACTTGTACAACACTATTATTTTTTACTATAATTCAGTAAACGAGCAATATTTTGAAAGCGATAGCGTTTTCCTTTTGCCATTTGCAAATTGGCTATTTTCCCTTGGGAAAGGCTGTACAGAGGTTGCCTGCACAATGCAAAGAGAACGTTTTAAAATGCATTGTATTACGGCTTTTAAGACATAAAAGTTTTGTCGATGTAATATATGTTTGAAACAATCTTGTAACAAGTCGAAAATGAAGTTTGGATATAGCAGGTCTAAAATGTAAAAGTGAGAACGTTTTCGCTTTACTAGTTGTACTAATATGATTCAAAGCACTTACCAAAGTTTAAAAATTCTTGCTTGCATTCTATTAGTCTTTGGAACGAAAGAACGTTCACAGAAATAAGAGAATATTATGTGCAGTATTTAAAATATGTATGAGGTTGAAATTTTAAGCATCTCTTCACAGTAGAAACGAAGATGTAAAATTAATGTCTTTACATAATATCAAGGACTGAGTGCACTTTCATTATCATTAAATCTGTTCAAGCTAAGCACTAATTGCAAAAATGCTTTAGTAGTAAGTTATTGACCACACAGTTATATAAAAAATGGCACCTATAACTAAGTCAAGAATCGTTTTGAGTGTTGAGCTAAAATGCATGATTCGTCCTCAATACATGATTGATAGGCTGGTTGCTTTTTAACAGCAGCAATACAGAATATAGCTACCTAGTATTTTTCAAGTGACAGCTACAGATTAATTATGCATTCGCTATACCGCACTTATACAATTTAAACATGAATGAACTAAATTAAATATAACGTGTAGTTCATGATGCCTATGTACACAAATAGGTACTGTGTATAAATGTTTATGTCAAGTCTCCATGAAATGTCTTGAATGGGTTAAGAACATATAGGCAAAGGTAATACCATACAACATTCATTTTTAATTATTATTACTATGACAGCGCGTCTGCTTATTTGGCTTATTTCCACAAAGTCCGCTCCAATAATGTTTCAAAGTTCCAAATCATTGATG
>CM056169.1:21626345-21685528 GCA_029691765.1 Entomobrya proxima
GGTCGGCAATACGCTTCGGTATGTGGTCCGGGAGTGTCGCTTGAAAAACGTTCGGGCCTAAGTCGGCAAATCGAATTCGGCCAGAAAGCCAGTTTTCGGTTAACCTACTAATAGCCATCTTTCTCCCGAATTCGGGTTGGATGCGTGAAATAGTATGCACTTTAGTGCTGGTGGTAGTTAAGCAATGAATGAAAACCGTAGAAGGCGTTTCAAAACAATACATTTATTTATAACATTGTATTTAAATACATAGTTTCCACATTTTCAAATTACAATACTGTATGCAGAAGCGGAATACAAATATACGAGTCATTGTAAGGCAAACACATTAATTTACATAATACAGTTTTTGGATTAATGGTAACTACAACACTTCGTGGACTTTCCACGTAATAAATTCCTAAAAGTGAACTATCGAAAGGATACAAATTTACATTTGACTTAGAAGTAAACTCAATACATTCATAAGTATTTTCAATACCATTAACTCCTTACATAACAAAAAAATTTGTTGGCTAGGTACATAAAGCAATTATTACCCCGTTTGACACTTAAATTAATTCTAACATTATTTTTACTCACACCTTTATCCACTGAAAGAAGATCAGCTTCCGTGATTCGCTTAGCTACTTGTTGCAAATGAAATGAGTTGCTATGAACCATTCGTTTTATGGTTTGCATAAAACTTTCAAACTTGAACGTACTACAATCTTCTAGATTACCGTGGTTTAATGCATCTTCTGGTAAATGAGTCAAACTGTGGACATTGTACACTATAAATTCATGGCCATAAAGTTCCACACACTTTTTAACAAATCGGTCAAGTAGATTGCTAGCTAATGCGTTCCACCAAGGATTACTCGCAAATTTTGAGAGTAAGATATAAATAGCTGAATGAAGCAATAAAAAATGTTTAACTTGTCTTGAACTTAAAACAGAAAACAAAGCAGGAAATCCTGTATTAAAGTAATAATGTTCTGAATTCGGTTCCTTTAAAGTGGCATATTTCAGAGAGAGACCTTGGTTTTCGCTGAAAATCGGTAGGAAAATACTGCCTAAAATTCACTAGATTATCAGAAATGCGTTTAGTGTCTCTGTATTGTAGTTTAAAAGGCGGCTTTCCTAGAACCCAAAGTTTGAAAAGTTTTCTAGTCACCCCTAAACATACTAAGTGAAGATAATCAAAGGAAAATCGTTTACCATATCTATATCTAACTCTATAAAATACACTAGTACCCTTGTGATGCCCAGAGTGTAATCGTTGTCGAAATGTCAAGTCGGTACGTTTTGGCCCAACTTCTCCCGAAAAAAACCATTCTATCTAAATATACCCCCTCAACATTACATCGCTCACAACTGTAACGGCCACTGTGACCCTTTGTAGCTTTAAGAAAACTCCTTGCAGGAGCATCTGCCAAAACTTTAGACAATTTAATCGATATTACTTTACCTTTATGATCAATGCCAGATTGCATTAACTTTTTACAATCCTGAATAAAATTAGTCAGAAGGCACAATCCGATGGTTTTGACTCGCCACACCAAATTGCAATGACAAACGGCATTGCATTAGGAGTATTATCAAGGATGCCTAAAATGGCCAAAAATTCTTATTACTACTTCCACAGAGAGGTATACCATCCACACCAATTGAAATAGAAACTGAACTGATATCTTGAACTAATTCTATGTCCATCCGACGTTTTATCACAGACAGTAAATCAAAATACACTAAAGAACCAGAGCTTACTTCTACTACATTTAAGTTTTGCGGAGTTCTCATTAATGTTCTGGGATCCTTAGGTAAATTCAACTCAGGTGTAGCTTTTTGAAGAAAACAAAGTAGATCCCTAACTGCTGTATGCTTTATATTATGCTTACAAACCCAAGACCGCAAACAAAACTCTACGTCTATTTCATTGCAATTGCTATTACTTGAACCACTATCACTGGTATTGTCGCTATCCTCATCGTTGTCTAACTGATTGAAGTCTAAATTACAAACATTTTGATCATAAAAATTAAACTGTGTAGACAAGCTTGTGCTGTTTCACACTAGCAGAAATTGCGATTCTCTTATTTGGTACACTTAAATTTAACACATGATTTTTAGCTGGCTTTCTTCGAATGGCTTCAATTACTCGATCTAGTCGCTCCTTCCTCCTTCGTTGTTCACTCCTCCTTGAATACTTCCGAAGCGTTGTTCTTGTGGACATTGTCGCTTTCTCCTTTCTTCACGACCGCCAGCTCTGTCCGATGCTCCTTTTAACCACTCCCGAATATACTGGTTGATCTCTTCGTTCGTGGTTGATTGGCCGTTCTTTGTGTGTCGCACCGTCTCTAAATTTCCAAAAAATTTTATTGTGATAACTTTGAACATAATGGTAGTAATCGCTTGAGGGGCAACATACCGTATAGCAATGACAGTATAGGCCGAGGATTTTTATCTTCGAAGAATCCACCGCGGATTTCTTTCCCCTTCCGGTTAGGCTAAGGTCTCTTGCTAAGTCGTTTCCAATCAGAGTAGACAGCAGACGCTTTGTGATGCTTCTTCCGTCCTTCCCACCTATGACCTCCAGTTGTTTGGACTAACGTTCAGATTAAATAAAATTGGTTCAGTTAGTTCATTATATGTCCATTATACCAAGTTATTTTGACAGGAATTCGGAATGTCTTACATATAACAAGTTATCCTGAGCAGCAAGCCAGTTATTGAAGTTATCGAAGTCCTGAATAGTCGCAAGTGGTAGCAAATTTGGTGGATTAATGGGTGCTCCAGAAGGCTCATGTGCTCCAGCGGTCCTTCGTAAAAGCTCTTCTTGATTATCAATATCCGTTGTAAGTACTGGGTGGTTGTTACTTGATATCCTGGAATTGGATTTTTTAGTTTTAAAACCATTGATAACGTGTATTAAAAAAAAATTTAAACTAAATAAAATTCCACTCACGCCTTGTTTCCCTTTTCAATTTTTCCAGTTCTTGTACTACTGAAAAGTGCTCGTAATCAGACTGGTGCTCATCAGCCGGGCCACCAACTTTAGAAGGAGTAACCAGTCTATTCTCCAGCCGGGTAGCAAATGCACTAATGTCCGATATAGCAGATCCACCTGGAACTAAACAAAATTTTAATAAACTTTCAATTTTGTTACATCTGTTATTTTATATACCTACTCACAACTGTTTTATGTACCTGAATCTAACTGGAGAGGGAGCATTTAAGACCAGACGCGGTCCTGGAGTCCTCTCCGGAACTGAAGTATTTTGGACAAGAGACTGAGACCCTTCAAACAATATTCAACCACGACATTATTGATCTGGAAGTATTTTCGTACTAATTTAGATTTATTAGTATAGTGATTTTAATTACCTGTTTTGGAAGCAATAGAATTCTCCTTGTGAGATCCAAATCCAAGTAAAGTTGCTGGAGACGCCTTGTTGTCCGGGAAAACAAATGATGAACTGCTGGCGTTGGATCCGTCCACACTGCTTGCCTGGTCGCGTTCGAATGGGCGGGACCTTTTCTTTCGTATTGGAGGGTTGTGGGGTTGTGCTAATGTTGCTACTCGTTTTCCTCTTCCCAGATTTTCTTCTTCAGTTGTAGCCAGGTCATTTGTGCCGTTACATGCCTTGATAGCAGCAGTCCTTGCCTTGTCGTATTGATCTGTAACCCGGACAACCAATGAAAATTTTATAAACTACCTACATTTTAGTTACAATTACCAACGTTATTTCAAGGAGTATCCAGAAAACCTTACCTGTGGACTTTAAAACTTTACAATTGTAAAGTTTCCACTGATGAGTTTGAGGAAAGCGGTGATTTTTAACAAGTCCCACTAATTGGGTTCCTTTCACATTTACCGGCCAATAACACTGATTATTATGGCATGTCAGCCACACAGAGGTTACAACCTCGATTGTTTTCTCTTTAGGGAACCAAACGACACAGAATGAGGGCAGTATGTCCGTAGATTTTTTAATTTCCGAAAATGATGAACAGAGAATCAATTTAACACAGCACTGCAGTCGACCGAATGATGATCATAACATTGAGCTGAGCGTAGCGCAATTGACTTCTAAGGCAATGAAACACATTGCATGCCGACAAGAGCCAGTTTTTACTTTGCCGCCGGGGCAATGCGATGAACTCTATGCTAGTCCTGTGGGTGCTGGCAAGATTCGGGCCAAAGTCGTTCCAAATCCGGCAAACAGCATGGCTACCTCACCTATGTCTGTTCCGAAATCCGGAATTCTGCCCACATACAGATACGATTCTTGTTCCCACTTTCTTAATGCTTCGGCTTTTGTACTACCAATCGATATCTGCCCGAATTCGGGTTTCAGATATTCATACTGCCGACCACTTACCGAAACCGCCGTATGCGTACCACTTTCTTTCTGAATTTTAATGCATGTCGGGGCTCTTGAAATTTTAATGACATGTGTACTAAGTCTGTCAGCCAGAAGAAAAGTAATATCAAACCTACTTTTAACATTTGAAGGTTTTCGTGTTTGTGCGTGCATGTTGGCTGGATGAATGAACAATGTATTAAATTTATATTGGTCGTAAGAAGCAAGGATGCGTGAAAACGTGGACACGCAAGTATTTTCATAGGTTCAATGCTACATTTACATTTTGTGTCACATATCACCTATTCCTATTCCCAATATCCAACACCAACATATTAATTAACAACCTGGCGATATGGTGAGATCCAAGTCGGTTAAATGATAAACTGCTATTGTTATTTTAAAAGAATTCTCCAATATTTCTAAAGGCCAGCGTCATAACTCGTACAAAACTCGTACTTTTTTAAATTCACCAAAACCACTTCTGCTGCTACTTTTGCAAATATTTTTGCCTCTCCGTGGGGAGAGAATGATACAGGGTAAAAATAACTGCCTATTATATTTTTTCCATGAAAAGATGATAATGACCTGTCCGTAGCACGCACTCACGCATTTACATCATTATAGACGAGTGTAAACAGCAACCCCAGAGTTAAAAACTAGGCCATATAATAGCTTGTCAAAATTGACGATAGATAGGTCCAGACTTACTACATTGCGTGTTTACCGTACGTTGTAGCCCATGTACACCTGCAGTGCGCTGGTCATCAACAGCATTCATAAAATGTAACGTTTCTCATTTTTCACGTAAATTAAGTAAGAAAATTGTCTAAATGAGTTTTTGTTCGTATTGAAGAAGCGATTTTTTGAAGTACACGAAGGTAAATATGCCACTCTTCACTTCACTTTGTACCAAACAATTTAATGTTTTCCTAAAGCACTTGCCCTTTCTGAAATCAAACTCCACAACTTCTTGCATAATAGTAATTTACTGTTGAAATTTATTTGTGGCTTAAATCAGTGAATATGTTTTTTCATTACAGCCCGTGTATTTACTTTACTGAGCTCATTAATCAGTATAATATCTTTTATCTTTAAATGATGCAATAATATATATCTCCCGTTTGTTGACGAGGATGAGAGGCTATCAATTACGATTACACATCCTTGCCCTCGCTTGAATGAATCAAAGTAAACAACTTCTCTGTGTACACTCACTTCAAATGCTTTATTTATCATTGGTTATCAGAAAAGATGTCGATGCAACATTTTAAACCCTTTTTTGTATACTGCATTTGGCTGCACTACCAAGTAATCTACCCGTTTTGAACATGGATTTTCAGATAAGGATTTGAAACATCGTGAAACAAACATGAATGGAACATTTTATGCAAACCCCATTTGTTTAACTTCTCTTAATGATCCATTCCATTCACAACAATTATTTCATCATTTTGCCTTTAAGATACAGACGTTCTGTTCACGGTATAAAACAAACGGAAAGCATACATATGTGAGCCTGTATCTACTTTAGATTTAGATTTTTAACGGCCTTAGGAATTTTAGTTGTCTTTAATTAAACGCATACACGTAATATACATTGTATACTGTATATAGAAGCCATACGCAAAGAATACAGGAAAAATAAACTAGTCCTTTATAAGAAGCAAATCACACATGATAAAAATTGGTGAGATTTTATTCGCTGCAAATCATTTATTGTTCCCTTGTACAATGGAGGACTTAATATGTAAAAAAGTAAATATTGATAATAAGAATGACACTTTTATTTAATCTACAAAGTATGCATGTATACACATATTATGTGACAAGAACACATGCATTCTAGTAGGGCTTACATTTTGAAGAAAAAAATTCGAATAGTGTCAGTACAAAAAGCCGCACAACTAACTTGTATTCAATGCATACAAATAATATGATGCACGAGTTTTTCAATCAAGTTTGCCGGTTGTGTGTATAGTATGAATCAATAAAAAATCTTTTGCCTACTATTTGAACATGTACGTCTGGACAAACAAGCAAGTCGTATGGTAAACTATTCTTCATCATTTTTTACCCAGTATAATAGATTGAGAATGACTTGTCTACATGTAATATAAATATTATAAACATTCGTATATTATAATTCTGAAACATACATAATGCTATAATACATAGTATATTTTATAAAGCAAAGTGCCAAAAAGTGCACACCAATTTATGCTAAAATAGTCGAAATATGTCCCAAGAATAAACAGGAGCAGTTTATTCCGTATTGTTAAAAATCGAGACACGTACTTTTCCCATTTCATTCGCGTATTCATCGTCAAACGCGAAATCGTTTTTGATAACCCAGACAGACTAGACTACAGTAGTGTGAAGTGCGACCAATATTTGCTGCTTGCTACTGTAATGTTCTTTTCACAATCACAACATAATTCACATCACAACTCAACTCTTTGGCTTGGCTGTCTTTTGTCACGTCACTAAACACACAGTAAAGCTATGTGCTGAGTTGGCCGTCCCTTGCGACCACGTCTGCCTCTTTTCTGTTTGACTAAATAATACAATTTCCACTCTCGTTTCTCTGTGTGTATAGCAATCTTCTTCATGATCACGAACAAAACATACGAAATTGCCCTGGCTCAACTGATTTTGCTGGATGATAATTATTGATTATAGCCGTTTCATTTTTAAGCGCAGTGAAGAGAAATGGGTACAAAAGCATATTACCACATATATGCATTGTATTATAGTGTATACATACACGCAATCCAGTTCACACGACCACCAGCATGGCACATGCAGTTTCATATTATTGGCACGCACATGGATTTTCACTCCAAAAAAGCTTGACGAAAAAATGCGTTATACATTGCATCAAAAATGTTTTTTTCAAATTCCACATACATACTCTTTACCTATAGCAATTATAAAACATTTGACTGAAAATGAAATGCTTTTCATACTTATCGCTCTTGGAGTAAATCATAATACATATCTTTTGCAAAAAGTAAAATATGAAAACCTTACTCTACGCAAGCCCTATCAATTTTTCTTTAGCTACTCAAATGGTCTATGGTTTAAGCAGTCAATACATCATGTTCATCATGTGATAGTTAAATATTTATAACAGCACGTCCTCTCCAGTGGTGACTGGCAGCAGGATAATTTCCTTTTTCATTTCTACAGAACCAAAATACCAACAAAAAACAGAAGCAAGTATCATACTGCCCCAAAACGCATTATAGGCTTATTACAACATGAATATTATTTGACCGTTTTTATATTATTAAGTAAATGAGAAAGCAGAAAGTTCATGATTGTATCAGCATTTTCTCTTTATTATTATGTTTACTTTGTATAATTTTGGCTTGGAGGAGGAAAATGTCAAAAGAGGGACAGCGACAGTGTCGCCACATTGTCCAGGCTGGACATAGTAAATTCTATAATTCATGTAAAAGGCAGTAAACGCTAAGTTTACGAACGTACGCATGTGTGTACTATCCCTGTCACCGCAAATAAAAAAGCTATATCATTGAACAGCTCTTCCTATGCAATTTCCTTGTTTCATTCGTTTACATTTTTATTTCCGCTTCCTCACTAACGCACACAGGAAAATTATAGGGTTTTTCAGCACACAATTTTTCTAAATAATCCATAAAAACATTTTATGGTCATGACATGGTTATGAGTCATAATTTATTTATTTTTCCACCGTTCACCACCACCACCATTCCATCATACACAAGATTTTTTATTGTGTTACAATATTCTTGATATAGTCCACCATAATTTTCTTGGCATGCTTGAATGCACAAGGAGAGTGATGACACTTTAACATAATAATAACAGTAGTAGTAATGCTACAGAGAGCAGGTATTTATGTCATGCTAACTTCCAGTCCATAAACCACGTTAACGTTATGACTCTCTCCTTGCTTATATTCCCATAATTTATATTTCTTTGTCATTAGTAATAAAAGTATGAAATCATGCGTATTGATGTGTGTAGTCAATTCATTATTACCTGCAGAGTCAATAGAACATAAAACAACAAGGAATATGGAAATACCGTATAACATGTAATACCATATAAGAGATATTAGACTGAAATATGGAACCACTTTTATTTTAATAATAAATTAATTACAGCCAATAAAAACCACCCGAAATAGTTTTTTTTGCTTAGTTGGATAAAAATCGGTAAGTTATACCTTAGCTTGACCAATAAAGTGAATAATGTTCAATGTAACCATCCAAAAACTCATAATTCTGTACAAACTAAAAGTACATGCCAGCTACACTCCATCACATGATGAACATGATGAATTTCTTTCACCGTCTAAAAGATTCCTACAAAAGAAATTAAAAAAGGAGGAATGGAAATCCACGCAAAACGTGATGCAGGGTGTAGTTTTGAACGTTTTATCTCCTTAGAGCTAGTGCGTTCTATTGTTGACGCACTGAGACAAGCTGCAAGCCAGGTCAAAGAATTTTTTATGTGTCCTTTTGCATGTTATTTTGTTGTTTTTCGTGTATCTATTGAGATAAAGTAATTTCTCTCAAGATAAAATGGGGGACATACACAGGCGCAAAGGTTACTTATCACCATTTCTCTCCTTTTATTTCAAACGTCATTTATACCTACAAAAGCGATTCTAAGAACGACCGCCGAAATCTCTGTACTGTCATTATAAATGAAAAGTTAGTTACAATATTTTGTCTTTACAAGATATCGTGTCATGTGCCTTCATTGCATGGTCTAAAACCATCAGCTTGACAAACTGCAGATTGAAAAATACTTGAGTTGGATGAAAAGTTGACGAAATAAATCAAGTTGATAGATGTGGTGATCGCAGCATGGCATAACTGATGCAGTTGAGAATGAAGATTTTAGTGCAATAATTACTTACTTACCTTACCGTGTGCCTAACACAAGCCAAACTCATGCTTCAGTAACTTAGAACTCTTTGTGTTTGCATCTACATTTTATTTTTACTTTTCACCATATTTCTGAAATTCTCTTTTTATTTCATTCAAGCCTCATTGCAAGAAAACCATTTTCTTGTGTCTGGTGTGGTTGTGCACGCTTCGTATGCAGCCATTCTCAAGACACCGCAGAGCAGCGTCATGCCACAAAAAGCTTTGCAGGCTTTTACATCTGATTTTGCTTTCTTCAAAGTTGCAATGAATGAGCTTGCTGCTTGACAAGAAAAGTTATATATTTTTGGTGATGGTAGTGGCATGCAACGCGATGAAACAAAATCTTGATAAGGTGACGGTAGTGGTAGCATGGCATCCGCATGCAGACTGCCACTTTTTTTCTTTTTAAAGTCAAGCCTGTGTTGATACCGTTTTCATGAGACCATACCGTGCTGATTTTTTTAGTACATGTGATTTCATGAAAAGAGATACAAGTGCATTACACAATCCTATCGTCATACTGTGTAAAATTCAAAAAGAACACACACATGAACATTTTATCATGCTGAAAAATGCGAAAACAACTTGAAAATGGAAAACTGAAAGAAGAATAGAAATGACATCTTTTTCGCCTGTGTAAAATGTTCTTTGGGATTTCTCTTTTTCGAAGAAAGATACCGTACATGATGTTATAGTGCTTACGCTGCGTTTCTTTGAGACCACGGCATTATCATATCTTGAACACATCTTTTCTCTGAAAATTTTGCGTTTTTAGCTACTTCTGAGCAAGTAAGATATACAAAAAAGGGAGAACAGCGCGGTATCGCTGAGCAGTAGAACAGCATTAATACTAGTTGGAAGGAAGCATCTACTTTTTGAATGAGATAAATCGGTAAGGAAGCCATGCATTCTCCACACAATTTCACATGAGACCAACCCAACCAATTCATCTCTTGCCATCATGATCATCGTCCTTCCCAAAACCGAGATTATAGAGAAGGGAAAAGAGAAGCGACAGATATTTTTCTTGTATTTTTCTTTTGAAACAGTTCAAGTTTGAGATGGATTTTTTTTCGTTTAAGAAGATCTCATAAAAACCAGCAGAATCTGCCCACATTTTAATTTGAATAACATTTTATGTATATAAAATGCAAAAAGTGTGACCGTCAAAAACAGATCCTATGAGATTTCTTTTTTTTTCTGTATCTAAATATGTATAAACATTAAAAGACATACCCGTTGAGTTTTCTAATTTCAAATGTAAAGTTCAAAGTGATTTTCTTATTTATTTATCAACACCCCCGTTACGTGTACCCATACAAACTCAGCGCAAATATGAAAAAAATAATTTTATTTGCTCGCACAGTAAAAGCTGAGAGATTAAAAGTGACTTGAACACGCATTTATTCATCTTGATAAGTTCACATTATGTTATCAAAAACATTGGGCAGCATTTTTTCAAAGATCTATCCATTTTTGTAGGTATAATAATATTAATAGTAAACTGAAACGGCAGTTTTTTGATAGAGGAGGGAGGTGATGATACTATGATGACCGTCAGCCCTATTTATGTCGCATATGACAATATTTTATGGGACGAGTTTTCAGTTCCTCTGTGTGACGGGATGAAAAGGTTAAAAAAGATTGTGAGTTGTAGAAGATTATGCGGACGATACACATTTCATTCACATTTTTCATTAAAACTATGCTAAATGCTATATTATATTCTGTTTTTTGTATTAGATGTAAAATCAAAAGGCTAATTTGTGTTAAAAGCCAGTACGAGTGACACGAAGGCCATGCAAAAGGCAGAGAAAGCTAAAAGGAAAGATGGCAACTATGCTGGCATTTTAACACAACAACACTGTTATAATCAGATCACCTTTCATAATTTTTAACGAAAATTGTACATATGTATGTTATCTTTTACGCACAAATATACATGTAGCTTTGCTTAAGATGCCTACACCCTTTTAAACTAAATATCAGTGGAAATTATAGTGTCAGCAGTTCTTTAAAGGGCAATTTCATATAGACATGTCGTAATATTGTAAGCCAACCAGTTGGCAACACTGACATGTACATTTTAAAATGAACTTAACAAATCTGGCTGCTACTTTTTCCTCTAATATGCTTGTAGAGCCACTGAGTTGTTTTATTGCGTGTGTTATTTCATTAGCTGCTACCAAATTAGCACAAGTCAGTTATGCTGCTAAAGCTATCAATAGCTCATTCATGCAATTATAATTATTACGTTGTATAATTACACAATTTGAGTCATATTATTCCACTTCAAGTTCAATTCCATTTCTAATCATAAAAATATAATATAAAGTTTTTCAAAAAAGACAAGCAAGTAAACAACATTTTTCCTTCTTTTATTTTCTCTCAATGTAAAAATTGTGTTGTAGGTTTAGTCTGACATTTTATTTGCAAGTTATATGTATAATGTAATGCAGTATGTAATAATCTGATTATGTGCCTGTGTGATGCATGAGCATGGAATGGCATTTGAAATCATAATAAAATGAAAAAGCGTCAACATGTATAACGAATATGGGAACTATAGCAAAAACAATATCTTATTTTGTACTGCTGTCCAAAGTGTATGCTCAAATATACAACATACATTCGACTCTCAAACTGCCAAGTAACACAAGGAAAATATTTATCCGCTGTCATCATTTATATGGAATTCATTTTCCGAGAGAAGTATCTACATTGTAAAATGTTTTGTTATAACCCCAAATGATTTTCCTACCTTCTTTTCTTACAAGCACTTTAGCGCGGTAATGATAAGGAACTCCAACGTGATTATTCTCGTGATGATAAGGATGATGATAATGTGCTTTTCGGAAATGGCTATTCCTCTTGTCTTTTGCTCTGTGCTTATTTTCTAAGACAAAATGCAAAGAAGATGATGTAATAAGAAGATTGGGAATAATAGAAAAATGCCATGGCCTATGGACTGATGGAATTTTTATGTTAGACACATTCTTTTTGAGCGTTAACATTTACGGTAAACTTGGCTATGTACACAAGTCATACAGTAGAACGCACTCGCAGCTAAGCAGTGCTTTATATTTTCACTGAAACATTCTTCTCAGAACTGTCTACTTCTTTTGGAGGCACATGATTTTCTCCGTGTGTTGAAAGTATGCATGCACCCGTTTTCTCAATATAGCTTTGCATCGGATTATATAAGAGCAAACCTTAGGGTGCAAATTGAATTTCATCACGCTATCTAGAACTATAACTGCTTTGAATTCTTTGTCTAAAACTATGTACCTTTATACTTCATCATATCGTCATTTTCACATTACGCATAATATTATGGCATATTTCTCATACTTTTCATAGCAAAAAATAACAACGGGGCTCATAAAAAGGTCTGTTAATATGTTTCCGGCTTGTGCTGAACCACAGAGAGACTCATTCCAAAACTGAGGCAGACTTGAAGTCAGAGTTTCGAGACAACACTCGTTATTTAAGAAGCCCCACATAATAATCATCTTAAGAATAATAAAAGCAAAAGTACACATAATCATATTCCACTTTTTAACTTTTTGTTCCTTGTCTGCGCTGCCACCGCATGTCGTCGTGTGAGTGGAAGTGTATTCTTTTACAAAAATCTTTTGGAACAATGACAATGATGAGGTGTAGAAAAAAGAAGACAATAATAAGAAAAGGAAATGAGTGAAGGGCTGAACGGCTGCCAAAAATGTATACCATAAGCAACCCTAATGTGTAATACACTCTATCAACTTATTAGTAGGTTGAAGAAGTAGTGGTAGCAAAAAAGGCATTTATGTAGTATCCGTACTATCTATCAAACCGCATACCATTTTTTTCTTATGTCTTTATAAGAAGTATAATCTTATTCCAACACTGGCATTTGACTAAAAATATATAGTTCAGTAACACCTTCATTTCATTGCCACCTTCCTTCTGGCTAACATTTTCTGTCTTCCTCTTAGTACATTATTGTTTTCATGGGCTGCGGACCAAGAATTATAGATAATGATGAATACGATTATATAACAAAGTATAGCGATTGAATTGGAAATATAGACTTTTTTGTGTTTCCATTTCCCGCATCCCGCATATACAAAAATAAGACTGTTTAAAGGCAAGTTACCAAATGTTTGCGTTTCTCATTATTTGGTGGCTTTAGATGGAGATGTTTTCAGATAGAGAAAAAGTTGATGAAACTGGAGATGAACTGTGAGGAAATGAAAACATTCCATTCCAAAGGAGTGAGTTAACGACCAAGTTTTGTCTTCTTACCAACATAGCAGCAGAAATCTCAATATACACAAGCAGTCAATGGGCTTAAAACGGGGTGATAGGTTGTAGGCAACAACACAGTGCAAACAAATGCCAAAGTAGGGATGATAAAAAAGATGGCTAAACTACTGTGAAAAGAACCACGTATGGCTTAGGTATGATTTTGTTCCTAACCAGTTTGTATTAAGAAAGGCAACGGGATGAATTGAAGTACGAGATCTTCTTCAACGTTAAAAACCTGATTCCTGGATAAACGTGTTGTGGTTTTCTTTCGTCATACACTCTTATACTTTGATGGAGAAACATCCACCGTACATACACCTGTCTTCCAGAATGAAAGGTTTATTTTGCCGACCTGCCTGCCATTCTGTCTAAAACTTCTATCATCTCAGGTTTTCCCCATTTTATTGGTATGGAGAAAGTATAAGAAAATGAAGGAAATAAAGAACGGTAACTTAATATCCTTTTGTTGAGTGAAATAGCTTGACTTAATAACTTTTTTCTTGTTTCCTGCCTTATTCAGCAGACATCATGTCAGAGGGCATCTCCCTCCAAACCACAAAAGAAAGAAAAGCATAAACGAAAGACTAGAAACTTATAGTTTAGTGTCTTCTTTTTTCTTGTGGTTTAGTAAGTTTTTGCTAATTCTCATCAACTTCAAACCCCTCATTTCGTTTTTTCTTCGCTTGACTCGTCTTTCTTGTCCTTTTGATACAAATGTGAGTTTACCGCAGTTTCCAACAAAAGTAAGCTAATATTATCAACAGTCATCTCATTTTCATCGTCATCATCACATCACTCTGCTTGACAATGTTATTCTCTTCGACGCTTTGCCCTTATTGACAAAGTTAAGTAAGAGTCAAATATCACCTAAACCCCAAAAAAAGAATGAAATTGACTTGTACTAGAACTGAACCGCTTTGCCGCATCAGCGCTGTTGGTACTATAAATTGGCGGAATAACAAGGTGAGAGAAAAATCGAATAAAGTGGTTGTTAAGCTAAAGTGGATTAAGTATGTGTCTACATCACCGTCATCATCATTTTCATCATTGTTAAGACACACTAGGTTTACCCTTTACCCTTTCTTTGAGTTTTTCAATAGGATGAGATGAAACAATAACTTTATAAAAAATATGTCGTTTTACAAGTTAAAACTTTGTCTGCGCAGCAGAGGGGCTAGAAAAAGTTAAGGAAATTTCCGTTTTATGTTCTTCCATTACCATCATTTCCATGCGTCTCCGCTTTAGTACTCTTTCATGAAGAAAAAGTTAATGAATGTGTCTAGGTCTATTTGGAAAAAATGCAAAGTGTAGGGCCTTTTTTGCCGTATTGCCGACGTATTCACCTATTCACCACTATACCAGGAAAAAACAACACGAATCAGAAAAACAAAAAAAGGGCCAAAGCCACTGATTCTGCTTTAGGGACAAATCCCAATAAGCACTTTTTATTCCATTTTTATATCTTCCGCTTATTCCCTTGTAATCCAAGAAGCTCAACTACACTTACTGTTTCGTATAAAGACCATTATCCTGAATGCTGTGATGTATTTAGATGACGAGGTAAAATAGTGCCTTACCATGAACAAAACTTTCTTTGTTTCAACCAAGCAAGGTAATTAGATACGTGCACCCCTGACTTTAAGGATCTTGCTTTCCTCAGAAAAACTTTTTAATAGCTGGATACATTATTCAGAGAGAGAAATGAATTTGTGATGATGATAGGAGCTGAGACTCTTCAACGAGTATTACAAAATGAAGAAAAAAACTCTGCTGGGTGTGTGACAGTGTTTTCTGTTTGCTAGTTAACCTTGTACCGACGCGCTAAGTCCAAAAGCGCATATTATTAATACCTACTAATCACCAGTCAGGTTTCCTTTTACTCTCAAAGATTTCCCTGCAAGCTGAAAGCTCTCCAAAGTTGTTTTGGGGTGCAAACCATAAAAACTGTATTATAAGGCTACAAACTACTTGTGAAAATGTAATATAGAAAAATGGAACAGAAGAGGACCGGGAAATACAATCTCCCTCCCACTTTGATGATGATTATCCTTTTTTCTACTAGAAAGATGAGCTCAGAAGACCTTTTTTTTCTTTCCTGGCTCATTTGCATTTTTCTTTCCATTATAACAAGCATTGTGTATTTAGGCTGAACAACAACATCATCAACCCCTACTATTGTTATTCTTGTTAACATTGAACAGTTTCTTCCAAAACACTGAGCAAACTGTAAAGAAAAAGAAAGATGAGCTGACGAGCATATGAATAGAATAAGAAGAAGGAGGAAACAGAAACGCATTACGACAGAAATCACTCGAATTTAGTGCGGAATAACAAAAATAGAAACGACTTATATTCCTCCTTGAGAAAAGGAACAAGTAATGACAATAATAATGTTTCTCTTCTTCCTACTCAGTTTTTTTCCTTCATAATATGCTACCCATGAAAATGCTCCGTAGCTCACTGCACACAGTTGAAAAAGCACAATAGACCTTTCCTGTCACTTGATTTCCATTCATTATACATTTTTATGACGATACTTATGCTTCGCATCACGACTTTTTTGTAACTCCCTTTTCACTTATGAAAAAACAGAAAAGTCCTCTGCAATTAGCATTTATCTAGTCACTCTCTTCCCTTTTCCTTCCCTGATTTGATTACTCACTTGCTTGGAAGAAATTAATTGCTTAAAAGTTTCTTTTTCACTTTTACATTTCCTCTCCCAAAAACATTTTCAGTGTTGCAATTTACAGACCCCGTGTTCAATTAGTGGATTTTAAGAGACTGTATAAGTCGTGAAAAGACATAGTTTCTTTATTATTTGCGGCACTGTCTTGTGAAAGTAGGAACTTTATAAAAATTAATTCGAAAAATTCCAAATGCTAAAATTAATTTTGATGCTGAGGTTGGAAGTAAAAACAATGCCAATTACAGAAAAGGCTAAGATAAATTTGTTGACCAAAGTAAGGCAAAAGGGGTGTTTTCACAAAAAGGTTTAGCCATTTAGCTGCTTTATCCATACGAAAGTTTTTTTATATTAGTATTAGAGTTCAAAATGTTTTCATAAACACTGTCCTGATTAAAGTATTTTTCCATTTATAATAGTTTAGATATTAACATTGAAGTTAGGAATGAATGAAAACCATGCGTTGTAGGGTTATTTTGAAGAACAAACTTTAATACATGCTCAAAGGCACATTCACAAGGTTGTGCATGGTGTGCTGATGATGGTATCTTGTTAATTTAATTATGCCAATGTTGACTAAATATGCCATTCTCAGCTTTGCTCTAACTAATTTCCATGTGGCCACACAGCAACACTTGTGATAATTGGCCTAACAATTAAAATGTCTCAGCAAAGTTTCGCTTCGCAAGCGCTTCTCGACATGGCTTCATGCTGTTGGTGACGTTGACGTGGAAGAGGAAAGCGATCCCAATTGAATCACGTCAACTTTGTTGCATCGTAAAATGCAAATATATAGGGTAATTCGTGCTCGATATAAATTGTAACAGCGCAAAGTTCACTTAATGCCAACCTGAGAACAATGATAATGATATGATTGTTCTGTTACTACAACTTTTCAACTTTTTGATTGTGTTCTAATTTTTTGCCATGATCATTTTTACGTACCTGAATTAGTTTTCAAAAGAATCTAAAGTTAAAAACAAAGTGCATATTTTATGGAAATCTGAACAGACTAAAAAATTTGCACGCTAGTATAATTTTTAAAACTAAATTTGCGGAGGAGTTTCATTCGCTCTTTAATTAAAACTTTTAATTGCTACAAAAGTTCTTCTCGTTAGACAGGGAATGTCAGCAGTAACGGCACGGGACTTTTAACGTGAAATGTTGTTGGTCTTCATTAATTTAACGGTACTTATTGTTTACTTTTGTCTACTTGTATGTAGTAGAAAAGACCTAATTTTGCTTACCTTATCCTACCATTCTGCGTGATGCATCAATTTCATAAGGATTTCCAAAAAAAATCAAATACTCTAAACAAAAAAGTCTTTATTTTATTTCCACACTTCCCCCAGAACCATCATCATCAGCACCAGCATGCAAACAAACATCACTCTTTATTTTGTAAACACATCTACCAGAGCTTCTCGCTCACATCATGATCAATGTAAACCAAGCCAGCTAGAAAAACGCGTGTTGTGCAAGGAAATGTAAAAAAAAAGTTGAGCAAAGGATGCCATTATCAAGTAAACTTGACTGAATAACTTAAAAATGCAAACTGACGTGATGAGATTTTTAGCTGTGTAGGTTTTCTACTGACGAGAATGATCCACAAGGATGAGTTTATAGAGTACAACAGTCACAGTTATGTTTTTCGGAGCGAGTGCAGTTTTGCGATGTCAGCGACATGGAACCGTTTCCAAAGGAAAGGACGGTTGCTTCTTGACTTCATTCCTATTTCACAACCTTTTCACGAGTGATATTATAATGATAATACGATAGTCAGAGATAGGACAACCCTCGAGTTTTCATTTTCTATCTCCTGCACATACAGAAAGACACACATGTTTACTTACAGTGAGCATTTTTTCTCTTGATGTTTTATCTTTTTGTGAAAAAATAGTCCGTATCCTCCTTACTTACAATTCGAAGAAGCAGGTCTTTTGATAAGCAAGACAGAAAATGGGTTTTCACAAGATACATGTGCGTGTAGTGTTGTAATAACGCGTTTATACACAGTTTTTTACTAATGCGACATGACTTTTATGCCTTTCCACACAGCAACAAAAAAGTCGCTTTACGTATACTTTTGAAAAAATGAAGAAATTTTTATTACCCAGTTTGCTGCACTCTCTAAATGGTTGATGCATGTCTTAATTTGAACCTTGATCTTCTCTCCTTTCTTGATCTAAAGTTTTGCTCTCAATAAAATTCTAAATATTATTGTGCTATGCTAATATGCATAATATGCAATAGTACATCTCACTCACTAAGAATCCTTATTTTGTTCGTTTTATCACGTGATATCCTTTTTTAAATAAATCCAATCCTTTTCTAAAGCCACCACAGCGGGCTTCAATCCTTTTTTTGTAAAGAAACAAGTTGTTTTCGTTAATTTTATTGTTCAGGAAGTTGGAGATGCAAATCACAGAGAATACACCAAATCAACGTAATTAGTAAGCATACCTTAAGCAATCAAATAATAAAAAATAAAAAAGGGGTTTCAGAGGTCACCAGTATCAAACGTGATCCCTCTAAACGAAATTATGCTTACTTTGAAATTGTATACTTAATATTATATATCAAACTAAAAATCTTTTTCCTCCTTGGTGAACGAAATGCCAAAAGTTAAGTAAGCAAAATATGTACGAAAATTTGCATGCATGCACTTTATCCATGCCCACACAAAGGAATCCATATCTTTTCCGAATCTGTCTCTGGCAATCGTGATGATGATAAATAATGTTACGATTGATTTTCACATGTAGCGAGCCTCGTTCTCATTCTCCTCTACTTCATTTCTGATTTCAAATGTCCCTTCATCTCTACCTTCTTTTTTACGTTGCATCTGCTACAAAAAAAACTCTGCATGGATGTGCATGCTTCAGCAGACTAGAACTAGGTTCATCATCATATCTTATTCCATCCAACCACTTCGTTTTCCATGCAGGCTTTCAAATTTGTTATGATCATCACGGACGGACTTGACTGCTTCTACTACTGAAGCTTACTGTTGTTGTTTTGTTTGATGCTGTTGTTGCATAGACTAGCGCCGAAATAGATGACAGCTAGTCCCAATTGATCTGACGTGGATTAACTATATTTGAGCTTTGCATTGAATACAGATCACGCACTGACGCTTGTACTTGAGGCGTATAGCTCCACGTACATATACATATATTTTCCATGATAGAAACATGACATGTTGCCTTTTGCCTGGTTGTCTACTGGATTCACTCATACAACTTTTCCATCGTTTTCTTGGAGAAAGGTAGTGCAAATTCTATTTCTCTCAATTCCCAAATAATGCACTCCAATTTTTCCATACTACCAGTAGTTTTTGTAATCTAACGCAGATTTGTGAGTATCATGGTTGTAATCGTGCGATCGAAAAGTCGATTATATTTTGGAACGTATCCAGTTTTAACCTTGGATATTTTAGGTCTCACTAAATATTCTTCGCTGTCATCAGTAGCCAATGTCTATGGGTTTGAATTTGCTATTTGTCCGTTTTGCAATTTACAACGAAGCTAGCCCTCGTGTATACATCATTGAGCCACCAAATGAACGCAAAATTGGTTTAAAAAATTATCATCACTAACGAATTGTTTTATACCATTCCAATTTTCAATAGTAACGACAAATGATAATGCAGAGATAAAAAATTTGACGATGATCATTTTGCATTATTTGCTATTTGATACTGATGTTTCCATTTAATCAAATCTGGCAAAAACAGGACACTCTGGGAACGAAATAATGGAGATAACTGACTGGATAATCAATCCACGCTGTTCCATTTCCTGCTTTTTGAGTGGAATTTTTGAAAGCATTCCTCCCAGAATTTTTTACGTAGTCTAGAAAGCTATTGTACTTTGTCTCTCAGTTCTAATCTGTTTTTTCCAGCCTACACTTTAGCCACATATTATTCAATTTGGTATGCTGAACATGAGCACACACAATGCAAAAAAGTGGCTGTTTTGCATACCTACAAAAACTAGATGGCTTTTCCTATTTATAAAACTCTTGGAAAATAAGCTTTCTAACCGTCTTTTCTTCCGATGCGCGTAGGCGTTTTGAATGTATGCGTACCAGAGGCAATTCCACCGTCCGCCACTATAAAACACAATGGCGGCATCAACAGCGCAAATGTTAAAATTGCTAAATTGAGTGTGCTTCATTCCATCATAAGTTGTATATTGGTGTAAACTGTATGCCTACTTGACTATACTAAGCAGAAAAAACACTTTCTTGGGAATATGACTACAAGCGGGAAAAAAGGAATGGGAAATAAGAATGATCATGGTTATGGGGGCAATGACGATGACTTTTCCTTCTAAGCGCATAAGATTATGTTATGGGACTATGTATAGACGACACAAAAGTTATTTTAAAAAGAAAGCGACTCACCTGAGGTTCAACAGAACCGCTTATACTTGCATGTGTACACTAAGAAAAGTGAAAGGATAGCAATGTTTATTTATCCAGCAGGTGTGTACTATGTACTCTGTAAGTTTTTCAGTTTGCACAGATAAAATTGCAAGAAAAAAAGAAGTAACAACCAATGGGAAAAAAGAAACTTTCAACTCGTTAGTTTTCTGGTACATACCTACATTAAATAAGCTGAACTTGTCTTACTTCTTTTCTTTCCTTGTTTATATAGTAGTCTTTATGCTTTGCCTTTTTTCTTGTTAGATTTGTTTGTTAGTTTAGCCTCTTTGTAGGTAAAAACTACACAAAGATTTTTTCAGTGTATGCATTCATAGTAGTATTCTTATTCACCATAAGAGCACTATAGTAAAAAAACTTTTATTTGCATGCATACTCAAGGTACAGTAGACGCATCGTCAAACGTCTATTTTACAGTTTTTCAGCAATTTACTTTTCAGAGGTAGTCTCTGATAAAACTATGTATTTAATACTACCTTGTCTTATGCTCCAAGATCCTTGGGGATGCTGGGTACAGTTCCTTATCTGTTTTCTTTGCTGGTATTAGCCAAGATCAAGAATGTCCTGGAGGTAAGGAAAATCATATATTTTTTCTGTCTAAAGTCTAAACCACAAGAGGATGGTGGATTTTAAAATTCCAGGTTACACAACTACGCAAATTGCACTTTCTTTGTGAATTGTCGGTAGGGTTTTCAGTGTTTACTTATCCGAGACAAAAGGTACCAGTTTAAACAATGTCAAAGCACCAAACAAACAAATTGGAAAGCAGGTCTTTTTTGTTACCACCGGACCATTGCAGTTATCCTATTATTATTGAAACCACACACCACTATATATCGTAGAATGAAATTTAGACTATCCCAATGAAATAGAATCACTTTATGCTTCTTTTTTGAAGTCACAAAGCAATAATGTCAACCTGTCAAGTGGACTGATTCACCACTACAACAGCGAGTCACCAGTGTGCTTTATGTAATATTCCAGTTTGTTTTCTTTTCAAAAGGAAAAAAGTCAGCAGAAATTTTTAAAGTAGCAACAATAACAGAAACTGGAACGACAGCGTGGCGTCTGGTGATTTGAAATGGGACAACAACAGGAAAAATCTTTTAATGCAAAATTCTGTTACTTCTGCACTTTATGCCTACTATGTATACACACCAAACAAAAACCTTTACTTTTTTCTGATTGTCCTCAGAATAACTATGTAGAAATGGTCTATGGAGAAAAGATTGCCTCAAGAGCTTTACACGCTTACTTTCCACTTTCTCATTCCCTTCCTCCCACTTGTCAGTGAACTCAGGTGAGATGAGACGAAGAATCTCTATTTTACTCCACTGCCTATTCCACTGTTTGAGTGTTGTTGTTGTTGTTAAGTTTAGGTAGAATCCGAATACAAAAGTGTTACTAAACAAGAAAGGGGTTGAAGTAACCTGGTAAGTGGTAGCACTTAAATAATATTGCTGCCACCTTTGCTTCTACTCCTCTATATCTTTACCTGGATAAGAGTGTTCCGCGCTGTTTATTTTCTGGGCAGTTTTCTTGTAAAAAAAGTGCAAATGCACAGACGTGTGTTTACCGGTTTTATCCGTTTTTCCTTTTTTGTTTACGTAAAACTTGTTTACGTTTTCATGTGGATAAAAACAACGCAATGTTTTCCCTGCTGAATGCAGGTGTATTGGATCGGGCACAGTCTTTCTGATGAACTGCTTTTCTGTTTCAAAGACGGTGACAATGTGCAAAGTAGACCACCAAAATGGAAACAAAAAACACGACAAGGATGATAAGAAGTAATGTTGTTAAATTGTATACTCGAGTATAAAAAGTACTTATAAAGGATTTAACAAAACAACAGAAGAAACAGAAAAGTTGATATTTTTCGGTATTGCGTTTTCTCTGTGCCAAAGCACGTTGCTTTCTCCTTTCCAAAATGTAATGATTACTTATTGTTGTGTGCGTGAGAACAAGAAAGCTTAAGCTTATAGTCTAGGAGGCTTGTGCAGCCGCTGGGGGCTGAAGTGAGACTGAAGGAACGAACCAAGTGAACTATTAATCGAATAGTGAGAGCAGGAGAGCTCGCAAACGACCCAACTCAAAAAGTTTTCTGCTGCTGTGCAAGAACTCAAACCAACAACGAAACTCAGAGTTGAGCTGGTGTATGGAATGAGGGAAACCTATAGAATATTATGGAAGGAAAAAACTGAGCCAAGTCATGCTAGAGAAGGAGATAGCAGTGAGCCTCACACTCTTCATCTTGATACACTTTGCTCACTACTGTTTTGCTCATGTGAGGTGTATACGTATGCGGTGTTGCTGCATTTTCTTTCGATATACAATAATAGTATATGATATGCTGTTTCATACTTTAGCAAAGTCTTATTTTTTACCTGTGTGGATATTTAAGGAAACTAAAACTGACCGTTTGTTTGTCTTACTTTACCCATTTCATTGATAACTTTTGGTTAAAAATACACATGTCAAAAGTAACTAAACGATATACTGCCTGAATGCTTTAATGAATACTATATTTTCTTCCACATACAATTGTCAAATCATAAAGCTTAGAATTTTCCTTGAATTGAATATTTCTTCTAACAATTTATATACATTTCATTTCTACAACGTGGAAAATTCATTTTTGAAGTTTTGTCTAGTATTGCCCCATGTTACTGCACTGCGTGCAAGATAAAATATCTCATGTCATGCAAAAAAAATCTGACAACCCCAACTGTCGTACTTTTGCATACGATTTATAGGTTTAATGGGCATTTCTTTCTCGGTTTCTCGGTCTCGTGACTTTTTTCGTGTTACGTCATACACGTATGTACGCAGATAGAAGGTACGTAAAAGACAATGAACATGCCCGTGTATGTACATTGCCTACTCTCAAGTACGCAAGTTAAAAATTAGGAATTTTGGGCATTAGGAGAAACGGAAAATTTATATGAAGACACACGTCTGAGCTTCTTAGTCTTTTCATTCTGTCTACGGCATCGGCAATGTTGCTGATAATGACGATTGTGAGTCACAAAATTCCTCAAGATCGTTTCACTGCTTATACTTGTACGCTTTAAACATAAAAAAGAAAAAGAGCAAATGAACCGGTAGAATAAGTACAGTGATATGTACACGCTCCCGTAAAATGCATCTCTGTATAACTGAGCGCTTTAAGAGTTGGAAGATGAAATGCTTACTATTTTTCCATTAGCGTCACAACATGTGATGCCTCTTTGTCTCTGTATTCCTTTCTAAAGACTAAAGATCTTGAGATTGAGCAAAAAGCCGGTATACACAAAGTACAAGCACGAGGTTTGCCTCTACTATCAAGTCTGCAGTCTGCAAGTGCAAACACAAGTAAATTTTATGGAGATGGTGATGGTGACGTTAACTAGAGTTTCGAAGAAAAATTTGCTGTTTCACAAACACTGCACAGAGGAACGCTTGTATCTGACAGCATTTGCTCATGTGAGCACAGAACAAGTACATTATAATGAGTTAAGTAATTCGGGAAAGTCACGAGCTTTCGCGGATTGCATGTGGCGTATCATAAAATCGAGATGGAATACGCAGACTAGCCGTTACAATTTTTGCACAAAGCAAAACACAAACGTATAGGCACTTTGTAATCGTTTGTACTCCGCATTAGTATGATGAGCGAATAAAACGAGTCTAATGTATTTATTTAACGAGTTTATTATTTTCTCTTGGTATTTTTATTCCATTCTTTCGGCTCGCATCGGCACGGGAAAAGCCAAAGTCAGCATAATAAGTAGCATGCAAAATGCTTATGTCGTGGTATTGCGGATCCTTTCATGTGTACGTTGGTACTGATATTAGAGTGCACTCTAATAATGCTTACTTTACCACTTCCTTTTCTATCGAATCTTATCTTGACATTTGCTCAGTAGTGCCAGTGTGCTGCAGTCGTTCTGCTGCTGCTGCTGCTGGTGGAAAACAGACAAAAGGAACGCGAAGATGAGCATCCAAACTAAACCAGATTATATATAGCTTTACAGCCAATGAATGCAGACGAACAGAGATTTCTCCACATTTCAAGTCAAATGTTTAGGGTCATAATATATGAATATATTTATTTAGCTACTTTAGCTATTGTCAGAAAATGGACAGGAGATAACAACGAAGCAAACTGGAAATAGTGGATCATTGGTTGCCCGTTAAAATGCACACATTAGAGACATGTATACCTCATTGTACAAACTATAGAATATTTCAAACACATAAATATTGCCACTATGTGTGTGTCACAGGTTTTTAGTATACAAAAGGTAATTTAAATGCAAAATATATGAGTGCTACCAAAATGCAGTTATATCTGCTTTACAACAACAATACAATGTATTTTAAATATCTTTTTAGCTTGTCCCATAATGTAAACTCGCATAAATTCGGTACGGAGTTTTGGAAAAGGTTGCATGCATGCATTTTTATCAGTTTTCGTGCTTTGCAAGTGTGTATGATAGTTCAAAGGCGTACTATGAAGTATGTCATATTTGTAGTGTCTGCTGATCGTTAAAATCTGTTTCGTGGAAGAACATTCGACATAATTATTATCCTTATAAATAGAATACTTCTCTGCATAAATAAATGAGCTATTATACAACAGCAACAGTGTAGTTAACTACCACTTACCTTCCATGATATTCTAGTTTTGTCTGTGTCTTTCGTAACCAACAAGAAGAGAGTTCAACTGACTGTGAGCGGTAATGCACCAGAAAATACATCATCATAATGTTTAGCTGAGCTTCGTTGTCGTCTTCTTCCTCACCGTCATCGTGATCATCATCTTGGATGGAGGATCACATGCTCTCATTTTAATATATGCCGAATGCCTCCACACATAAATGAGCTTCATCTTTGTTCATTTTCCTTCCAACCCAGTAGACTCAAAATTTTCTCGTCGTCGGTCGCCTCTTCCTCAGGCTGGTGTACTACGGAACATCGCACAAGACAAGAGCTTTTTCCTTAGGAATTTCCCTAATATGAAATGAACCATTTGGAAGATGAATGTTGTTGCGGCTTGGCTAGTGGTAGAGGGTATTCTTCTTCAGTGACAGAAGTAGCATAGCATATTCGTCATCAAGCACCAGAGGAAGGGAAAACATCAGAGACGAGCAGCAAACCTTTCCGGATGTGTCGTTATTCCTCCAGCAGCAGACTTACACAAACTTCTTTGCCGTCAACAACAGCAGCAGCATCTTAACAAGGGAGAAAAAACGTAAAAAGTCAATTAGAGAACAATGGTGTTTGTTGAGTTTTCATGAGACTTTAAGTCACTTTGAAGCATAATATATACCTAGGTTTATGTACTACAACACAATGTGAGTATAAAAGCATGAATATATGTTTCAAAAATATTAACCCAAACTCTATATCAACATTTTACAGCATGCATGCACATTATCTCAAGCATACAATATTGAATGTAACCTTCAACCCTTTTTCCTTCTTATGCCACTGCATGCTTTAATATTTTCAACCAAGTGAATAAACAAGGAACGTGATGTTAGATAAAACAATATTATGAAAAAGGATTCACAGGGGCCCAGTAGCATGAAATCAACCAACAAACTTTCGATTTCTTTATGAATATGCTTGTTTAGATTTACGTAAGGTACGCATTATCACATATATATATTATACTACATCACATACTACTCATTGGATACCACTCACAATGAGTTGCGTTTGAAAACTCCAGTAGCACCATCAGCTCACAGAATAAATTTCATTTCTGTTATTTTAATAGGAGGCACAATGAGCCAGATACTATGATGATAATGTGATGGAAGGTGCCGGCCGGCTTGCTGGCGACAGAATCAAAAATGAGCAAATACACCCACTATTATGTGTTTTTGTATGTTTGGTAGTTATAGTTAGTAGAGTATTGTGTTTTATTTTAGTATTCCAATAAAAATAGCACCACTGACTTTCCTTCCCGGTGGAAGATAATAACGTTAAACAATCCTTATTCCAAAATATGTATTGTGCCATATTATCTATCAAAGTCTTGAATATGAAATATGTAGTATAATATCTGAAAGGTGAGCACGTACAGTCTAGGTAGAAACGTTTTAGGTTGCACACGCAGTTATTATTGTGGAGGAGCTCTATAAGTATTTCAGATAAGAAAAGAGCTTCGGGTTCATCATCACGTAAATTTATGTACTTGCACACAGACTGCCCAGCCTTCATAACGAGCTCCCAGATAATAATAAAATGTAATGCAATATCTCTCTCTTGAGAATTCACTAGTTTTCCTGTCTTTCCTTGGCTTCCAAACTAACTCAGTTAACCTTGTTTTTTTCCTGTTGTTTAGTTGATTGGATGATACACCATGCCTATACTGCTGCAGAATTTGCTTCCTCTTTTCCAAGTTTTCGGTCGCTCTCTCTCTCTCTTTAAAAGCTTTGTGGTACTTACTTGTAAAAACTAAAATGAAAGTCATCATCGTCCTCATATTACCTTTTATTTTTATTACCGCTAAAACATACATTACAAACCCCTGTTGTTGTGGCTCTGCATTAAACATTTCTGTATGTGTTGTGTACTATTTTTAGTGCATACTTCTGCCGCATCTTCACAAAACCAGAAGAGGAGAAAATATATGCACGTTGCAAAAAAATCATTATGTATGATGAGGATGATGCTGGTATGTGGAAGATGAAATAGCTTTTGTCCTCTTCTCTGTTTTTACGGGCGGTATGTATATTACCGGCACCACCACCCGAAAATTATTTTTACTTCACTTAAAAATGTGTATCTTTTTCTCGTGACAGGCTTATCGTTAAAATGCAAGCTGGAGCTCTTGTCGCTTGTTAGGTTTTCTCCTGTCCGAATGCAGAGTAAAAGGTAAAGATACTTGTACAACATCGAACAGTGTTGTATCAAATCATGTACTTAATTTATATATGATGCATAAATGGCAAAGGGAAACGCGGTGCTTTTTTACTCTGCGCTAATAACTCGACTGCAGAGAAAATGCAGTTGTTGCCCATTTTTCTGTGTCCGCACGTGAGTGTATGCCTTGAGATTAAGTTTGGTTTGACGCGGAGAAATGGAAAATCTTGCAGGCATAGTCGTGCATGTTTCACTGAAGCATTTTTGGTGGCCCAAAATTAAATGACAATAATGAGAGAACAAGAAGTGCATAACATTAGAGAATATTTTCTCTTTTTCACTGGGTTGTAAAGTTGTAATAACATCAAGCTTTTGATATACATTTTTGTAGCATGCAGTACGGTACTAAGCAAATGGATACAATTATGCGCTTACTCTTTTATGTATTTCTTTTTGTATTTTGTCCTACAAGTTATTTTAAGGTGGTGTCTGAGTCTAAAATAAATCTGTTTGAAATAGTAAGGTTTAAAGAGTTGAACTATGACATTTTGTAGAAGACATAAATGAAGAAGTCATGTTACTTTCTAAAGGGTTTTTCTTCGACGTAGATCCTAAGAAGGGGTTATGCAAAACGATATCATGTGCAAAATCTAGAAAGGATTTCATCAAAGTTTTGCCATTTCTGTGGAATTTGCATTTAAAGTGCAAACGATGCAAGCTAAACTGACAGTGACACAACCGAACAAAAGCACACAATTTTCTGATAGATATTTTATATAAACTATAGTATGCATGGAATTTTTATGTTCCTGTTACTACTACTAGCTCAAAATTTCTCCCGTATAGAAGGGCTCCGTTTTTGACGTCTGAATACACGCTGTCTGATGGCCTGCCGAAGGCAGGTCATTACACAGGTACCGCTGTTCAACAGCAGGTACTGTATGAAACGTTTATGCATTCAGTTGCAAAGGTGAACCGTTCAAAGTTACTTCACGGCTTAACTATTCCGAATTTTGATATGCGTTCAAAAGCAAATCGGCGATTTTTATCATGACGGTGCGGGCTCGCTATGGGTCTCTATGTAAAATATGTAAGGATAAAAAAATCCATTCGTTAGAACTTATTTTTAGGGTAATCATCGTGGGTGGTCTAATATTCAAGCTTAGTTGGCATGATAGCGACGTTACTAACGTTTCGACTCTCCCTATACTGAATCGCATATACAATTTAAGGTCTTGAGTTCGATTCTTACCCATGTCGATCCAACGAAGGAAACTATTTTTGCTCCGATTATAATGATGGAAATAATCGCAATGGGGTTGTCTATAATATATTATTGTGGTTGACATGCATGATGTATTTTTTGTAGGACTAGCTGCAATTTTTCTTCCCAAATCTAATGCCCAATTATTGTCACAATGCAACCACATGACATGACCATATCTAACATGAAAAGCTCCAATTTGTTGTATAATATTACTAATCAATCATTAATTCAATTGGATGGGGTACCCACGTGCAATTAAGGTCACCCATGTGTAATTAAGGTTACCCATGCGCAATTAATGTTACTCACATGCAATTAAGGTTACCCACATGCAATTAAGGTTACCCATGCGCAATCAAGACTACCCACATGCAATTAAGGTTACCCATGCGCAATCAAGACTACCCACGTGCAATTAAGGTTACCCATGCGCAGTCAAGACTACCCACGTGCAATTAAGATTACCCACACGCAATTAAGGTTACCCACATGCAATCAAGGTTACCCACGTGCAATTAAGGTTACCCACATGCAATTAAGGTTGCCCACATGCAATCAAGGTCACCTATGTGCAATTAAGGTTACCCATGCGCAATCAAGACTACCCACGTGCAATTAAGATTACCCACACGCAATTAAGGTTACCCACATGCAATTAAGGTTACCCACGTGCAATTAAGGTTGCCCACATGCAATCAAGGTCACCCATGTGCATTTAAGGTTACCCATGCGCAATCAAGACTACCCACGTGCAATTAAGGTTACCCACATGCAATTAAGGTTACCCACGTGCAATTAAGGTCACCCATGTGCAATTAAGGTTACCCATGCGCAATCAAGACTACCCACGTGCAATTAAGGTTACCCATGCGCAATCAAGACTACCCATGTGCAATTAAGATTACCCACACGCAATTAAGGTTACCCACATGCAATCAAGGTTACCCACGTGCAATTAAGGTTACCCATGTGCAATTAAAGATACCCACATGCAATCAAGGTTACCTACGTGCAATGAAGGTTAAACACGAGATATGCAAATAAGAAGGTTGCAAACGTCCATATTAAAGAAGCATTAAATATATAATATTTTGTATGTACAAGCCACTTCACAATTTCTGAATGTAAATTATAGCCTAGAAAACTACAAAATACACGTGTTAACGACAAACCTGCAAAAAACATTTAATATACCTAATAGATACTATGAATGAATTTTAAACTAAAACATTGCTACAAAAACCGAATTAATTTATTCCATGAAAAATGTTAGAAATAAAAATATGGGAACAGTCCCAGTAAAGACGTCTGAAGATCGATTAACGCTCCCTTAAAAGCAGAAAATAAGAGGTGTATTCGGGGCCCCGTGAGTGTGAGCTGGACGTGATAGTAGTTTCAATAAAAATGCAAGTTTAACAATACATAAATCCATTATAAACAATAGCAATCGTATTTCTTGACACTCATCTTTCTTGGATAAAAAATATAGAACGTGCAGGCCATTTTGCTTTTCCACTGATTTGTTAATTACTACGTAAATATTCCAAACAGTTATAATGAAGAATATATAGTAAACAGCCCACATAACGAATAAATTTAAATATTTTGGCTCAATTGTACAGACAGGAAATCCTTTCAAAACCTAGCTTCTAAAAATTCCGAAAATCATATAGTGAATTATGAAAACTAAATATGAAGTGAATTAGTGTCAGTACAACAAAATGAAAAAGAAACATTTTTGCAATCTCAATCACGTCCAGCCACACACACGGGGCCCCGAATACACCTCTTATTTTCTGCTTTTAAGGGAGCGTTAATCGATCTTCAGACGTCTTTACTGGGACTGTTCCCATATTTTTTACTAAACTTTGCTTTTCTGTCTGACGATTATATTAATGAGTTTTGTGATGAAAGCTGTGAATGAATGGGGAGGCTGTCTCCGTCTTGGAGGAAAGATATATATGGAGAAGGAAAAGTTCACAACGAGTTTGAGCCAAATAGACCCTTGTTTACAATGATCCCTTGTTTCCATGAATTATTTTTCTTCGTTATTTGGATTTTTCGTTTGCGATTGCAAGCGTTCTTGGAGCAATCACTCATTATTCAAGCTGGGGAAGTTAGCAAAAAACTATCATGGTGATAAGGGATCATACAAAACAAGGAAAATAACAAAAATTGCTGGTTCAAATTTCGAATTATTATAACACTGGTTTTCTACCTCCATCTATATCTTTCCTTCAAGGTCTCCGTCAAGAATTCTAAGGATTGCTGTTGGTAACAAATTGGAGACGATGATGGAAAGCTGAAAACCTAAAAATTGGCTTGGCTTCGTAAAATGTTTAATGATATATTGTGTGCAGTTGTAAATATGGTTTAAATCAATCCTGGATCACACAAGTGTACTGATTCAAGGTTCAAGGACAGATTTTACATGATTACGGAGAAATATTAAAGCTAAAATTCTGCAATCCAAATTATTCCAAATCCAAGTAATAAACATATAATGTCATTCATTTCTTTAAAACATTTTAAAATTATATTTGTCAATTTACAGAATCAAAATCTAATGGTAATGGTAATAAATGGTATTGTAGACTATTTTATCACTAAGATTTACTTTATTAAACTTGATACAATATGCAACAACAAGAATCAAGGAAAAAGCAAACTGTGTTTTGTTAATTCATTTGTATCCATATTGCATACTTTTCAGGTTTTACGTTTCTTACACTTGATGGGAAATTGATAAAACATGATGAAATACAATGACGAAAGCAGCGCACTGACAGAGCAGAAAGAAAATGAAAAAACGACCAGCTTTAAACCATCGAACCATGTCATATAGTGCCAAGAGTGCTTCGTATTTCCACAGAATGTATAAACAAAAACTAAAATCCACCTTTATGATGTTTCGTGATGAATTAAGAAAATCAAACTGGATACACACGCTTTAGTCTTTCCAAGAAAACTTAATCCATAATACTATAGTATGAGTTTCCTTTCCAATAATATTACAGACTGGGTGTACAAAAACAAATACTTCGTAGCTTTTCCGTCCACTTCTTCTTCCATTTGAGTTCGATCTAGGTGGTGTAGCACCTCTACTTCGTTGTTTTCAATTTATCAATTTAATCCGAAAATCCGATGAAGTACTTCAAGTCATAATGTAGATTGAGCTTTATACTTTTGCACTAACTCGGCTTAGTGGTAAACGAAATCCGGGCTGTTTGTTGTGGGTACGTGTCTTTATGCCACAGTATACTGAATATTTTCAACCAATTTTTCTCTTTTGAAGTCTGCTTTACGTTTTTGTGCTTTGCAGCATACTCTATAAAATTTGTATCCAATATGTCTTTACTATACTATTACTTTAGTATGTACTTGTTTGACTCGAAATAATGTATTTTGTAGAAATACTCTCTAGAAATCATAATATGTTTATAGTTCTTGAAAAGTGAGTAATTCAATTACATACTCGAATGTAGAAAGAATCCACGGATGACTTGCTTTCTCTCTTCATTTTGTGTACTGCCACTCACCACTGCCACAACTACGGCCATTCCGTATGAATTAAGTTAGCATTGTAGACTCGAACGGAAAAGCAGATATAAAGGGAGCACTATGTTCATTTCCTCTTTTCTCTTGCTCACTCATTCAATTCACTCACTCAGTCAGAGTTCTTGCAACACTCAACCCCATCATAAGGTGCATTTATAAACCAAGGGATATTTTTTCATTTTGAAATTACCTTTACATGAATTATCCAATCGGAACGGTTTATATATATTCTTGTAGCACACTTTACCCTTGTTGTTCCCCACTATATTCAAGAATATCCTAAACTTTTTTCGAAGGCAGCATCAATTTTTTGAAAATGTACTATTTTGAGGTGTCCAAAAACCAAGGGATAATCTTATTTTCATGCAACATAACTTTCGGTTTTTGTGTAATGTAGCATACAAATGGGGTTTGTTTTGCTACGATAGACTGATTTAACTAACCTGTGAACATTTTAAACATGAATATAATATTAACTTTGTTTTATACCCTACTTCTTGGTTTTTAGTGACCTGGGTGAACTCGCTCAGAAATCTGAAGGACAATTCTGGATAATATAATGGGTTATGACACCTTAGTTTAATCCCATATATAAACGCAATCTGAAACGCATTTATTCACATGAAATTTTGTCATATGTTTTCGATAAGTCGTTCTGTGTGGTATAATCTTGATGCAAACTGCTAGCACACTGTTACTGATACCGCAGGTTTATTACGATAGTGGTGTTACAAACTGTTTTTACGTGTATTTTAACAGTTTTTTGGTTGAATACGTTCTTGCACTGACTTGGTAGACCAATTTAGGGCAGCTGGTGTAACGGCGTATCCTGAATTTAGAATGGTTTGCTTACTTGTGTTCTAGTAGATATGCTTAGTCTACATGCTGCATTTGAAGCAGCCATTTTTAAACAAATATATTTTACTAGCTATGCGCAAAACCCATCAATAGTGACCAGAAAGATGCTTGGAACCACGTTTAGTTGATTGGCTACCCCAGAATCCCGAAATTGTGAAACATTGTCTTGCATCATGACATGACCTTATGCCGTGCATTTACGAGGTAAGAAACTGACGCACCCAAAATGAATTAAATATAACCTTTCTGCACCAAATGTGCAAATTTAAGTACAAATAGTCGTATTACTTAATTATCGCATGATATAAGTATTATTTTTAATGATTTCCTTGAATAAACCAACAATTGGTAATGGTAACACTATAATGAATTTAACAAATATTATCCGTAATTGTACAAATTTAAGAAACCAACTGTTATAAAAAATAAATATACGTCAAAATAAAAGTAAAAAGGCCTTTTGTAACGTAATTGATATTGTTAGTTAATTCTAAGAATGAAAATGGACAAAATCTAAGGCCATATACGATGATATACCTTGTAAAGGGATAATCGGCCTGAAAAGCGATCTAAATATTAAATTCGTGTTTAAAATGTTCACAGGTTAGTTAAATCAGTCTATCGTAGCAAAACAAACCCCATTTGTATGCTACATTACACAAAAACCGAAAGTTATGTTGCATGAAAATAAGATTATCCCTTGGTTTTTGGACACATCAAAATAGTACATTTTCAAAAAATTGATGCTGCCTTCGAAAAAAGTTTAGGATATTCTTAAATATAGTGGGGAACAACAAGGGTAAAGTGCGCTACAAGAATATATATAAACCGTTCCGATTGGATAATTCATGTAAAGGTAATTTCAAAATGAAAAAATATCCCTTGGTTTATAAATGCACCTTACTCCCTAACCCCCACTCGTTTTTCTGTAATCTTCTTTAGTACTTTTACGCTAAACTACATACTTATCCGACCATAAGTGAATTCGTTCGCTACGTATGTTCTAATATATCTATCTATATAAATACTGGATTCAGGAAGAACGCGTAAGGGTAACAGTCAAAGATAGATACATCAGGAAAAGCGAATTAAAATGTATGCCGTCTGGAATGAAAATCTGAACTTTGTGAAACGCATGAAACATTTGCAATAGAAAAATAGTGTTCAAAACTAAGAAAAGTATCTTTTACTCGTCTCAGTAATAGAAAACTACAGAAAGAAATTATGTATGGTGGTTTTAGAACCTAATAAGGAGAAGTCCTAATTTTAAAAGAAAAAAACAGCAACCCGTCTGCTTATGGATGATAGCACATAACCACAGGATACAGTAACAACTTAGACGTACGTAATACGTAATTAGAATGTGGTACAGGGAAAGTATTCCAGAAATAGAAGGGTTATGATTGCAGTAAATAGCAAAGCTGTAATCCAGTTTGGGTATGTTTTTTCAAGAACCCTTGTGTTCGCCCATCTACCTCCTCAACAATACATTTTTGCAGGTTTTTGCAACATTTAAACTAAATCTGGAGTTGAGATATTTTAAGTACTGTTTTTACAGTGTATGCATTTATATGTTCACTTTGGAAAGTTAATACAAGAAACTGTAAATGTTGTTATAAGTATCAAAGACATGTATTTTTCTATAAGTTCACTATCATCATTATTATTTGGTTATAACTAAAATATTTTGCATCATTCAGCCTTCCAGATTGGAAGTTCCAGGAGTAAACGCTGCCCGTCAAACTTTTCTTCTGAAGAGAAGAATCAACAAGGTTAGTTAGTGATTATTGGCAGGTTAAAATAATTAACAAATTAAGCTTTGAGTGTTGTGGAAAAAGTTAAATGTATAATGAAAATATGTAATTATTTGACACAACAATGAAATAGGGGAACTTTTAAAGTATCCTTTGTTCATTTGACCCGAAGAAATAGTCATACGGGAACTTCTTTTTGACTTTTATTCCTATCGTTGAACGTGGTTTGATTTTCTTGATTCTCACGTGTATTCACATGCTTGCTCTAACTGTGCAACAATTTTTGTGTAAAAAATTTGCAATGGTGATTGGAATCAATAAGCAATGTATGTACATATAATGGTTTGACAGGCACGGTAATTAGTTTTCGCTGTCTTACTAAAAATCAAAAAAAATTAATAAGGAGCTTGTCCTCAAATGCATTTACTGAAAATTTACAACATGAAAGTCACGTCAACGACACATTGGCATTCACGTAAAACGCCTCGTGCTAGTTTGTAATCCCACAAAACAAATTTCATTTCTATTCAACGTTCAGGTTGTATCCGTAGAACGCAAAACGGCAATGTACGTACTTGTATCTTCTAAGTCATTGTATTTTCTCTCATAAAAGTACTTATATGTCAGAATTCAGCATAATGAGTAAAATGTTGTGAAATATTATATACTCATTATTTATTTATTTAGTATTTCTCATGATCAAGACTTGAGTGCAGTTTGCATGTGCATCTTGACAACTTTACTGGCGTTGCATTTCAGAAAGTTGGGCATTAGATATGTGAATAATTCAAATTATGAGAAACACCGAAATAGCGGCAATGATAATGATACTTCGTCAATCGTAAATCATTCTCATCACCTTTCATCTACAACCAATAAACGTATAATTGTGTGTGACTACTACATTTAGCTACAGCACCAAAATAGTTGCACTGAGTATTTGCAGATGGTATGATGAATCGATTAATTTGCAACAGTTAGAATTATTGTAAATACTGCACAACAAATAGGTTTCTCTTTTGCTGACTACAATAGTCTTAATCTTAATATTTGTTTTTTGCAACGCTTCAACCTCGACAATAGTGCAAGTAAGCAACTTGTAGGATATTAGTTATAGTATAGAAAACCAATATTTCTATTGTATTTACTTTTTCCAGTCTACAAAATCAGTCTGATTTGCGTTTTGCGGGCTCCATTTGCGTAGTAGACAATAGATAATATATTTTTCTACGCCATTTTCATTTTTCCTGGAAGTGAAATAGTATACAGATTTTTAGCGGTAATGAAGAAAGACGAAGCAGTAAATTTGTTAGTTTCGAAGTTCAAGTTAGCTGACTGCAAAACTTTCGATGACTGCAACCTGCTACAGAAACTATTGATATCCTCCTGATATTTCGTTTCTTTACATTTTGATACTGTCTCTGTCTAACTTTTATTAGTTAATTTATTGTACTAGTACCTCGTATTCTGAAGGTTTACTAGTCAGAACAGGGAGCCATGATAGGCAAAAAGGAGACATTAAATACAAGCGAGCAAAACAAACCACAAAAGCAAAAGTATACATGTCATCCTATCAACACCTTGTTTCCAATTTCATACTAGTATTTAAACCGATATATATTACCTATCTACCGGTCGTAAAATTGAAATAACCACAAATGTGGCGTCTAAACATTATACTTGTTAGTATTCTGTGCTGAATTTGGATTTGGAGGTATATGTATTTGCAATATCACAATCATCGAAAGAGTTGGGAAGTGCAATTCACCAAATTACACAGTAGTTTCTGCGCAATCATCATAATACATGAACTGTTCATATTTCATCAATGTTGTGGATATTGATTAAAGACAGAAAAATATAAAACACAAGAATGACAAGAAGAATCTAAATGAGATTATATAACTAATATAATATTATCTATTATTTTTGAACGAATTTAAGACAGCTTCAAGTTCGTTTGAGTAGTCTGGGATGCTAAATTGAACAGAGCATAATGGCGTCTATTATTTAACTTGACATTTGTAAAATGAACACAAATTGTGAACAAGTATGATTTACAGGACCGGTGAATTGAAACATACAAAGGAGGACGAACTTAATACGAAACAGAAATGAAAGGTCAAATAGCAGTTGTTGTCTCTTGTCAAGAAAAATTATATCCATTTTTATTTCTGCATACGGTGATCTTCTAGTCGTATTTCATACGCATCCTAGCCAAAGTACCAGCATATTATGCCAACACACATATACAAACACAAAGCAGAGCGCAATGTAAAGTCACAGTCAACAGTAGTAGCAGCATAGCAGAGATGTGAAATCTTTGCAGTAGCACTGTAACCTTCATGTGTAACGTATTACCTATATGGCTTCATAAAGTCATTTGCATTCGGCATTTGCATGTAACAAAATAGTGATTGCTTTTTATTGCAGAAAATTATGATTTATTACGGATGCACGTATAAATTAGTTTCGATTTTTTGTTCAAAATTAATCCTCTGCTATACTTTTTGTCTGCACGGCTATATCATTGCAGTATTCGTGTTGCAATTTTGAATTTGCATGAGGAGATAGAAATTTAGAAAAGAAATTTAAAAAGTAGTTAGATAATTCTATTTTAGAAATAATGTTTTTACCTAGTTTTCATATAAGAATCTGTTTGAAAAACATGCATGTGATTCATTCTTAACCATTTAACACGAATTCTAAATGTATTTGTCTCAGATAAAGCAACTAGAATTTTCCTATAAATGTCATGTAGGTCGTCATGGTAGGGGTTTTCTGACTTAAACACAAAGACTACAACACTTTGTGCTTATGTGTATTGCTTGCCATTTTAGAAATTTCCCTGAAATATATGTGACGAGTTAATGACAGGGTCGTTATTTCAAAGCGTCATGTCTTTTGTTTAGTCAGATGATGAGAGATGATACAGGACACAGGAAATTCACGCTTTTCACTTTGAATATAGCATGAGTCCTGAGCTACTGCACTCCACTGTTGTGTGACATGTATGCACGTAAATTTCCAAAAAGCACCAGCTTTTATACAAAAATCATTGAGCGCGAGGAATTCATATTTGCATTTTGATTTTATAACAGAAGACGTAGTAAAATGAGGAACGATGTGTAATAAAAATTGTTTATGAGGTTTGTGTAAAATTTTGCCATGATGATGCCATGTCGTGCAATAATATGGTTCCTATTTATGTTTGTAATAAAGGTTCAGAAGCACTGTTACAATTTTGTTGGCAGCGTAAAAGATCCCATATAGTGAGAATGTTAGTTGTGTGAATCTGCACTTGAATCGCCTTCCTAAGCACTAGGAAAACACTACAATTGGAATGAAAAGACATGTGGAACCTTTTCAAAATGACACATGATATATCACAGTCCAGAAGGTAGTGTTGGATGTGGCTACGGGAAGCAAACCAAAAGCATAACAATGAGGGACAACATTAATGGCTTGTCTTCTAGAATCCACTTTCACTTTTCATGGCAAAGATGAAAAGCCCCTTGAACAATATTTTGCTAGAAGTTTCTGTTGGCCTACATATTCCGGCTGGAAAAGAAGATTACGATGCTGAGTTTATTTATACAATTCATCATGGTAGTGAAATGATGGATAAATGAAGGTTAGAATAGCATATTAAGTTGATATGGCTTTCTTGACTCTAACATTTTGAATTACATTTGTTAAAAAGCAATGTCAGCAAAATCTATTCATACATCTATACCATTCTCCTGTTCTGCATAATATGTATATAATTCCCAAATACCGAATTTTTAAATGGTAAAGATGGATTGGTAATACGCTTTGTCATACATACATATATACATTTGTGTGCTAATACAATTGAATATTTAAATATTCAATCAAGATTCAATTAGTATTTTCTACGTACCATTGACGAACCAAAAAAGTCAACATATAGTCGAAAGTAATTTAAAGAATGAATCAATGATGTATCTTAAGGCAGGTAGTGAATTGAAAAATTTATTTGACATGGTTGATTTAAAGTATCTGCATGAAAATTGCCGAGTCGTTTGCTGGCATGATGACATGATAGTTACGGCTTGTAAGTTTCATCGTTACATGTTTGCTAATTTAATTACTTTTATATTGGTTAGGTCCTTCACTCGGCTTTTGTAATTTCCTGTTTGAAATGATACCAGTGGAATGTACGAAGTAATATATCAGCAGAGAGAACATATTAATACCTATATTGTTTCAATCCATTGTTAATTTTTCTATGGAACATAATGCACATCTGCAATTTCTCTTTTTTCATCATCCTATTTTTAGAATTGCCCTTTCACCTTAATGGATGCCTTTGGGTACAAATTACCCCGTGTATTATGTAGTCTCATAATATGTAAAGTACATGAAGTGTTTAATGTTGCATGGAGTAACACAAGGCATCTGCATCCTGAAGACATTTTCTTGCTTCAACTCTTTTAATATTCACAATGAAAGACAAAAACCTGAACTTGAGTACACAATTGACAATGAATGATGTCATGTCATGTTCCAAAAAACCTCCACAAGACAAACATTTCATAGTCCATCTTCACCAATTTATCAACTGCATCATTTTAAACTCAGTTTTAAGAAGGAATTAAACCACCATGAAATAAGCAACTGGCAGGAGTTTGAAGGTTTAGTAAAGAAGAATGAGAGAAGGAACAAAGCATTTATTTCATGTGTTTAAAATAATGTTTTAATGACATTTTGCACATGTTCTGTAAAGTATGTTGTTTTTCCAAATACACTTTACAGTTATTTCTGAAGATACAGGTGCCCAGTTCAAGCAAAGTCATGAGTTCACGTTGATTTTTGAACAAGCGTTCAATAAAAACTAGACACATTTCATACATGTTCTAAAATCCAAAAATAAAGCTTCTTTGTTTTTCTTGTTGTGGAATTTTTCATAACTCACAGTTTTATAATTTTTACGCGTATAAAAAGAGGATTTTTAGAGTGTTGTTTTGCGTTTTTACAAATTGAAGTTACGTCTCAAGTAGTAGCCTTTGTTACTACGTATGTTGTGTTGTGGCGAAGATAGTTAACCGCTTCCGGAAGGTATTATACCGATGTTGTTTTTTTACGTTGGTACAATACAATGAAATATTTCAATAACCTGATGATAGAAGTAGTAGTAATTGAAACAGCTTACAAGTAGCGTGATGCATCTCATTTTTTTAGTTGATATACGTAAAGTAAGCTAAGCCTATAAATTATGGTTTTACGGAATTTCTAAATATAAACAAGAGAATTATAGTTATTGCTTGTGTAATGCCAAAGTAATTAAATCGGAGTTAGTGGTTTAGGTTATCAAATGACTATGGCACAAGTCATCGACGTAAGGATGAAGGAATGCATTATTTTCAATTTAATATCGATTAAGCAATTTGTTGTGTCTTACATCGTAATGGACTTTATGTACATATATATATTTTTTAACGTAGCAATAGCCGTATGCAAAGTCATCCATGTCATGTACATTTTAGTTAATAACGTTGGCTTGTATAAACTGAAGTAACTGGGTTAACTATTTCAACAAACCACAATTACATTATTTCGAGAAACTAGGAAAATGTACACACGCGATCCTGCAGCTTCCAAGCGCATCTGTCGTCTAATCTACAAGATACATATGCTAGGTAGGTTGTTAATTATGTCGGGACCAACTGGCTTCTCATGACTTTTTGCTCACTCTCCCTAAAAAATAACTCGTGAAGCAAGATTGAATATGGCAAGTGTCAAATGAGCGCGAGCTTGTTTTAGTATAGAATGGAGTTTCAAATATAATCAGAATATTCTTCAAGCGGTTTAGAATGAAAGAAAACCATCTTATCACAATATTTGCATAGTATGTATTTCTTTTGATGGTTTCTTGGCATGGAGGGCAACATTGGTAACCTTTCACTTTTTATGAGATTGCTGTGTGTACAAATTCCGAATAATCATTATCATCATTCACACTTTTAGCATGACAAATCAGGTCCATAATATAATAGTAATATAGTGTCTCTTATGTAGAAACTAGAAAGTCGTATAGAAATATTTCTTTTTAAAAATTTGAATCAAAATAGATTTTTTTGTGCAAAGTGGTTTATTATGGTTGACCGGCACTCGATGAACTATACTGCATATAATATGCATTATGCATGCATTACGAAGCCGAAGAAGAAACTTAGTATTTGCCACATACTATACTCATTGCATCGTGTAAAGCACAAACTTTATCTCATCATATAGGATCCTCAACCAACAAAACATAGGTAAATATCAACCATCACCAAGCATAATGTATACATTTTGGTTAAATTCTGTTAACCATTTTCAAGGCTACAATAATATAAAATGATGAATGGTAGATCTTACGCTTTCAAGGTACGTATTTTTATGGTTACAGATACCGACAAGCAATTCAGAACTGCAGAATTTTGCACATATGGCAATTACATTTTTATACTATCGTGCGATAAGTGATATAAAACCCATACAGAAATATGCCACCACTATGAACTAAGCGATCTTCCTTTATTTTCATCTATCGTAAATTGTGATTTCTGATATTAAATAGCGAAGAGGGTTTATCCATAAGTACATGGATCATAAGCTGCATGAAACTAACGTTTTATGAAAGCAAATATATCATACGCCCTTTGGCTCTAGATGAAAGGAATATGACACGGCTTTCATGGTTTTGGCAAATGATAATTATTCTCAACAACAGCCAAGCATATTTTCGTCTGGTTCCAAAACTCGTGCATTGCATTTGGAAAAATATAGAATGACTCTTTGTGCTGAACAATATTAATGAAATCAGTTTATATACACGTTTTAATGACATGATGTACATGATTTGTTATCATTTTAGAAAATAAAATAAATATTTGTATCTTTGCAAAACTCTTGTTTCTCAGTTGTTTCCCTTCATCATGATATCAAATTGCATTGCACATTTCCAGTAACATACACATAAATGGAGAATAAGAAAATGATCAATGGACCTTGTCAAATTTCTTGGGTTCAAATATGGCACGTTGCTTTCCAAAATGAAATATGGCCAATCCCACACATGCATTTTTCCTGACAGCAATTTCTTCAGCAAGTTCTTTTCTGACAGCAATTTAGATTGCAAAAAAGCACCTGCAAGGTTTTGCGATCAACATTTAGTGAAAATGGATCATATTGGTTTATAAATCATTTTTTAGTAGTCACATAGGTAGGTAAATGCATAAAGTGAGTATGACGATGACGTGCATTCAAATGAATCTCATAAATGTTTCGCTACAAGTAAATCAAGAACATTGGTTTTAATTAACAGATGTCTTATTACAAAAAGAGAAAATCGAGTTAAGCATTAATAAACAGTAATAATATAAGTTCAATATTACGCACACATAATGTATGTATTTAAGAATTTTTAAAAATAAAAAGTAGCATATCTAGAAGTGATGCTCAAAAACTAATGTTTGAGCTGAATTCATGATTTTTATGCCCTCCTTTCTAACAACTCCCCTTTCAAAATTGCAGCAAAATTGATGTTGCAAGTAAAGAATATTACTTAAAATCATTAAAATACTTGTATAAACTTTTTCCATACATTTTCTCCATTCATATATGAAAGTTTACACATTTATAGTGCATATAATTGAACTGTAGTCCGTTTTTTCATTCAATATTCTATTGGTGTTGAATATTGTTTCAATTCAATCTACGCATTTTACTGCTGCGGTGTGCGGTGATGCCCAAAGTAAACACATTTCACCCACTCAACGATTTTATCAAGAATTGTGAATGCCCCAGTGCAAACCTCCCTACTGCATAAAATAACATTTCATCCTCACGCGTCCGGTTCTTCTTCTTGTTTAATTTTACTTTTTCTCATCCATTCTATCCAAAGCAAACAAACAAAACGGCAGAGGACAGCCATATCAATTTCATTCTAGACCAACAAAAGGTCTCTCCGCATTTTCCCAGATTACCTCTTTGCTTTACTATTTATTTCATCCAGTAAAATTGCTGTTTGGTCTAGTCGCATCTATAAAAATTCTCTACTTTCTTTTCCTCTTTCACTGTATCAGTGTGTGTGCACCAAATCCACAACAACGTCGTCCATCGAACTCCAAAACATGTTTGTTATCTCCCTTGCTACAACTAGTACCACATCCAACAATATAATATCTTTACATCCGTTCTGTTTTCAACCACTAGAAGCAATAACACCAAAGTCCAGTATAAGCGGTAGACAAGATCCATTCCAGCAGCAGTCGATTCGTTTTATGCCCCTAAACTTTTTTCTTCTCATATCCTCTTTTTAGTCATTACTCTTACAGCCGCTTTCTATCACGCCAGTAGTGTACATACTGGAAGTTTGTGCGCCTTGTCATGACTGCCACCATGATAAAGCAGCAGTTTTTTCATAAACCAATGTAACATTGGTTCCTCGTCTTGTTGTTCTATTACCCCTCTCACTACAACTCCATTTCATATCCATCCATCCATTTTTTGTCGGCGGAGTAAAGTGAAGCACGAAGGAATGCTTTTACTTTAAGTTTACTGTTCTACTAACCAGACCATTTCACTCACTCGATTCAAAATAAAACTTCTTTATCCCAAATGGTGGTCTAGTACCAATGAACGGCAACGGCACATTCCATCCCAGACAACTGGAGTAAAAGTAACGGCGAACTGGAGATGTTGTTGTTACTACACACTACACAAACTAACGCTTTTATATTTGCTGATGGCTTGCTTACTTTATAATACAAGAAAATGACTGCTGCTTACTGAGACTCCTGTGGAAGGCGATGGAAAATTTTGTGTGAGAGAGTCCAAGTCTCTTTAACGAGGTAAATGCTACATAAACGAGTATGTACATATGAATTCAACGATAAGATCACGACTTGCTTTCTCCTCCTCTGTTTGCCTTCCTAGCTGGCAACTGTATTATTTCATGTACATATTACAGTCGATTATATCGAGAGGCAGAGAGAGAGAACAACTTTTTAAGATGCAGGGAGAAATAGGTAATAATACACTCTTGCAATACCACCAGTTTTTTGCTGTTGTTTTTGTGATAGGCCATAAACCTGGAAGTGCAATCCTTCTGTTATAAACAGGATGATACTGAATTTTGGGATCACAAGCCCATATATATTATACTTATATCATTTTTTCACACTCAAGTAAAGAAATAAACTTAGAACTTAGAAGCCTAAACAGTAATAAGAACACTTTCAATTTGACCGAAAGTTTTTTTCTTTACAGTTCATTTTTATTCTAGGCCATGATTTGTGTTTACGATTCCTTAAAATGGAAAAAGGTAGTTTATATTTTTAACGCAAAAATTGCTTGACGTAATCTGTTTTTTTTCCAACAACTATTTGCAAAATCGATCTTACGCTAATTACACCTGTACATATTAATTTACATCCACAAATAGAAATTTGACCTGAACGTCGCAAGTCAGGCCGACCAAAGCAGAAACTCATTTATCACCATTGTATTCAATACAACAATTTTGCCATGAGCAATGATAGAAGGTTGTCTATCCGGGTGAATCTGCAAGGCACTGTGGTTTCTTTTGTAATGGGACATTTTGTAATGGTACAAATAGCAATAATACATGGCGACGGATATGGAAAGGTAAAACATTTTAACAGATAAGCTAGCATTCTAAGCAGATTTTCTAACTATTGAAAAGGACAACTAAAACTTCAACTAAAAAGCGGCTGCTTCGTCAGCACGGTTTTTTCGCAACAAGCGCTTTTGAATGGTTTTCATCTTTCGCCCAAGTACAATAACTCTCACAGGAGAATAAGAAAGAAGCAGCAGCCGCCTAAGAAGATGAATATTGAAGGAAGCAGCGTTGTGTCACAGCATTTCGTCAAGTTTTCTCAAGTATGTATCCTTTTCAGAGAGTCTGTGTGAGAGAGAGACGTAGCGTTGTGCTTGCGTGCTCTTTTATTTGTCCCATATATTATTATTGTAAAGAAAGCAAATGGGAAACCAGAGAAAGTTGAATGTATATTCTATAAAATGTATTTTGTCGAGTGTTAGTACATCGAATGAATCCATGCGTAATATGCACTGTGTCTGTATCAGTATTATGTATTTATGTAAATCATTGAAGAAAAACTTGAACAGCAGACACTACTTGTTTCTGTCTCTTTGTACAGTGCTTATAGGCGGACACGAAAAAAACGGAAGGAAAGTAAAAAGGAAAAAGTTTTTGGTTGTAGACTACGAAAAGTAAGTGAATTCAAGTAATTTTATGCACTATGAACGAAGTAACCTCGTAATACCTATGGTAGAGAAAGCAACCACATCACACAATATCGTTACAATCACTCGTTCATGCATAAACACATCGAGGTACGTACAATTTCGCCACATAAAGAAGTACAGAGGAACACTTGCAAACCAACCCATGGAATATGATTGTTAGAGGACTTGCACATAATTTCAGACTAACAACTTTCAGAATACAGAAGCAAGCGCGTGGGCGCTTTTCTGCTATCTCACAACTAGCTTGAACATTTAAATACAGATCAATAGACCAAGTCTTTTACTTTATGTAGTTTATCTAAGGCTAAGTCAAGGAATTCTCAATGCTGTAGAATTGCAGCATGTATTTTCCAAGGTGCTCCCATTCTATATGTCTTTGAATTGAAACTCACCATTTGAACAAATAAACAGCAACACTTACATTTTCATTGAAAGTTATTTTATATCGCATTTTAAAGTACTTCTTTTGATAGACTTTTGTAGCAAAAATAGAAGGAAAATGTAAGCACTCCACTCGCACCAGCACTGTGGCAATACAAGAGTGAGGAAGAAAACAGATTCTTTAGGAAATTAAATCTTTTCCCTTCAAGTGTTATCTGACTGGACCGCAAGCAAAATAAAAGAGGAAGCGAAATGTGATAGTTTTAAAAGAAAGGACATGATGAAAGTTGTGAGCTTTTTCACAAAGTTGGCCAAGTTACTTCTACCAAACCAGCCAGAGCACGCAAAATAAACTGAGTATCTTGTACTAGTTGAAAAGCTCTACCGTCTGCATCATCATTGGTGACCAACTATACATTAACATATACATACCTCATTGTTCGTGAACTATATAAGATGAAATGACGAAACAGAAAATCATTGTTTTAATATTCCCATTTCCAAACTGTACCAAAATTATAAATGGCGCTTTGAATCACGTAGTAGATTTGCTTTCAAAAATCAAGATCAAGGAATAAGAGAAAAGGAAAATCGTGTATGCGGTGCAGCTTAATCCAAATACAATGATCTCAGAATAAAGCAATCAATGTTTCCTAAAGATCAAACGTGCAGAGTAAAAGTGTTCTGTATTACTCTTTAATTCCTTTCCCCTGGTTGACCACGCACAATCGAACGAAATGTAAAGGGAAGCAGCAATCAGGTTTGGGTGCATGCTCTAGAGAGTATGTATTTAGATTTAGCTTCAGAAATGAAGTAGGTATAACTTAAGCTCAGACACTAGCTAACATAATAGAGTGTAGGCTTTACACAGCCGAATGATTTAATTACTTTTCCATCTTTTTATGCATGAGTTATATATACGCGCACTATAATGTGTAGTTTAATTAGAAGAGAATAGAGCTGTGTAGAAGTAGTATATTCCATTAGCTGCTTGTACATGAAATCGTGCTGGTGTTTTGTTTTTACTTGTCAGAAGTATTAATTTTTGGAGATTTGGGAGGAGAACATGTTTTGCTGTATAGGTAAATTATAACAAGGATAATATGTACCTAATGCCCAAAACATAATGTCGTGTCCATCATCCATTGTTGCGTTAAATGCAGTTTGCTATTTTATGTTAAGTGTGTCTTTAGCATAGTACAGAATGAATGAAAAATGTAAGTCATTCTAGTCTACTGGTTATGTAAAAGCAGTAGCAGCTGTTTTAGATTTTCGTGCTGTTTTTCGAACATGACATTGCATTTACTTTATACAAGAGAGAGAAAGGAGAGGCGACGTAAAACCGAAAACCAAACAGAGAAACAGATTGTATCAAATGTAGTTAGCTAGATGGAGTAAATTCCATTTAATGTTCATGACATGCCATGCATGTATGAGCATAAACACATACAGAGGCAAGCCGAGAGTGTGAAATTGAATTTGGAAACGAGTTGAATTGAACATGGAACTACACTCATCTAGCAAAACTTTCATGCAGCAAAATGCAGGTCTGTGCCTATATATAGACCGCTATAAATATAGATGAGTTTGTGTAGGTATACGAAACACAGAAAGATAAAAGGACCGTTTAAGTAAATTAAATATTCTGCTCGATTCTCCATTAGAGCCGATTCCATTTCCCAGTCTTGTGCTTTCACTAATATGGCCTACCGTAAGTAAAATACTGAAGCGAACAAGAGGAAAGATAGACTGTAGAAATGGATTGGGCACAAGTTTCTTAGATTTTGTTGCCTGCTAGAATCCCATCTGGTTTATGCTTGTGAGTTTTGTGTGACAAAGGACAAACCTGGTGTACTCTTTTTAGATTAGGTATTCAAAATGTAGGTTTACTTGCAAAAATGAAGAAGATTAATACAAGAAACTTTCATTCCTTACTTTTAACGTGCAGGTAAATGGTTCAGTTTTCCCCATGAATGCACCGACATGTTATGCATGGTTAAACAGTATCTGTAAATCACAAAAACAGAAACAACTTTTAAAGCTCCAAACTTTCAAGTATGTAATGGTGAAAGTTGGAACCTTGTAAAAGAAAAAGTGTTTTAGCTCAAAGCACAGGCACAGTGGGCAAGATTTTTGTTCTATTCGGATAAGTATATTGCATGCATCCCCATCCCTTTGTGGCGCGTCATCTATTAGATTTCATTCTCCTTAATATCACCGCAAAGGTATAATCGTTTCTTTTGCATTTAATTATATTATCCTTTGTCTCAACTTTCAACCTTTCAAATGATGAGATACCTCTGGAAGTAGGTTTAACGAGCTCACAAAAGCAGAGTGAGCTAAAATAAGGAAAATGTTCTGTGACTAGCTTACTAAATTACATTAGACTGACTCTGGTTTTATGTAAAGTTGTCTGGTGGAACAGTGAGACGATCCATATCGAGGAGAAAACTGAAACTCACGAGAATATGATACTACCATGTAGTTACTTTACACAAAGAGTTTTACGTTTATGTTGTATGTTGTGTTCCTTCTTCATTTATGCACACGACACCGGAAGACGTGTAATGTGAATCATGCTAGGGTCACGTAATCTACTCCTGAAATCATCATCTAAGCTTCCTTCTTTGCCTAAGAACGTGGTCAGAACAAGGTCTTTCGAAAACATCAAAAATCAGCCACTTTAGTCCAAAATCCTCTCATATTTACAAAATCCACAAAATGTACTAGAATTGTAATAGGGCTGATGCAAAGCAGAAAATAAAATGTGTCCAAAGTAATAATGATCTCATCAAAACGCAGACCAGCTTGTTATGCACATTTCTACTACCTATGGTTGTAAACTGTAAACCCCAAAGAAAATGAGGCTACTTTAGTGGAAAATAGTACAGTACAAGTTTGTTCTGCTTCCCACACCCCACACCACCGCACCGCCATCAACGACACACTTTCTCTCCTGAGAATGAAAACTCAAGTTTCCCCTTATAAACATTAACTTCGCTTAATAATGGACATAGAATGAAAATAAGGAGTGATGCATGTACACAATAGAAGGCAGTAGTTCGTGTTCCTGTTACATGGGTTTCTTACTTGGCTTGTAGTGCAAGCATGGTGGTATGCATTCAATATATGCGCCCATTTTTACAAAGGAAAACACACATCTCTGCAAAAAACGGGCTTTCATTTCGCAGACTATTATTTGTACTTCTGAGGTATTCATGATAAGCCTCTTATTGCATCAAAATGTGCTTTTACTTTACTTCTTAATGGGCATACCATACTCCACGACATCCACCATCGAGCTGATATATCATTGTAGTTTCTTTCAGTGTGGTACCTTCTGGTCTTTATGCAAGATATTAGCATCATCAGTCTTTGTATGTGGGTCTCTCAGTAGCAGAACTCTGTTCTACCCTGTAAGGAAAGTCATTGTTCCGTGCGTTATCAAACTGTATTTAAACGCATAAATGTAATATAGCATTCTTATATATCTTTGTCGTGTGTTCTTTATAATGTGACAGGCAACTTTTTCCCTTTCTTACATCCTAGGGGACGTCAAGAAAACTTCCTTCGTGTCACTCTATTCCACCATCGTCACGATTTTATATCATATCGTATATGAATCGAGAGAATACCCGAGCTGAATTTTTGTATTACCGTATACCACTACATGAAACTATTCCACCAGAAGAGGATAAAAGTGTCTCTCAACTCGCAAGTCATCAAAGCGTACACACTCACGTTTTGTTCACTTTTAAACCATTTGCTAGGTTCATATCTCCACACACAAGAGGGAATGATGCACTTTTCGCTCTAAAACATGATATAGTAGTAGTAGTACCTAGAACAAGTCCAAATAGCACATGGAAAATGACGCAACGACGACCAGATAGCTAACTGCTACAAGAGTATTCACTTGAGTTTAGTAAAAAATACAAAGTTATTGGTATGATTTAAAAACTCTGTGAATGACTTCACATCATAATATTTAGCATGGCATTCACAGCATTCTACAAGAAAAGCACATTCTTGTAGCAAATTGGTTTGACGAAACTTAGCACAATGAAGATGATCCCTTTGATGTTTTCCTTTTCTCTGTCTACTCGGCATGAGTATTAGGTAACGTGTGCTCTCGCGTAACTTTTGCAAAATCGGCCCTGTAATGGTTGTTTTTCACATCATGCATACGATATCACAAGATAATCCTCATGACTTGATGGCTACTACAAACGAGCGCGCGTCCCTTTTTATGGAAACGGATAAAAAGTTTTATATGTGTTATTGTTATTTACTTTTACTTTAAGAATACACAAATGAAATAGCCACAAGAACTAACCAAAATGAATCCCTTTTCTGTATGTATGATTAGATTCAAAGCACAATATTCTCAAATGTAAGTGAAAGAAAGACATATATATGGAAATTGAGACTCAACTCAATTCGTATCGTGGCGCAGTTATTCTGTGCAGCCTTTACTAATCAGTATGAAAAATGTTTCAAGACTAAATACCTTTGACATAAAAACAGAAGCCAGTAATGGAAACATCAGATCAAGTACTATCAACATCATGCAATTTTACTTTATTTTCCAAGAAGAAGATGCGACTGCAATTTCTTTAAATAATGTGAAAAAAGTGCAATAAAACACCTGCACCCATAAATTGCTTTGATTTGGACAAGAAGAAAAGTAGCGAACTTTGTACAACATTGCTTCGGTATTCTTGAAGAAAACGTATACATGTATTGTCTTCTAGGATGCTCTGTTTTGCCAAAGGAGTATAATAAATTAAGAGTATTCGTTTTTACGAAACATATACTACCTGCTTGTGATAGTAGCAGCTTTCGTGTCTGGGACAACTATGATTTTTGTTGAGTCCGTTTGTGCATACTTTCTTCCCTAAAAGGATAACCATTTTTTGACGGAGTGCAGCACAGCAGTTTGGGCGTAAATGTATTATATGATTCTCTTTTCTGATTTAAAACTTGTTTTTTAACACACCAGAAAAAGAAAATGCAAAATCATTGACTGCAAGTATACAACACGAGCTCATTTCATACAATAATATCTTTTTGGTAAGCAAGCGACAAGGCAGAAGTTATTAACTTTCTCTCTTCCACTTTCACCCTGTATGCACTTTATACGGGTAGGACAGATTTTCTGGCTTTGGAGATTCATTATAATTTCGTCTTCCTCCACCTTCGACCATACTGTAGTGGCAGTTGTCGACGGATTGGGAGACAGTACATTTGTCTGTATTCAAAGCCATCAAAACAAAAAACTTTATGAATTTCCACTTGCCAACCATGCCAAGGCCGGTCCGTTTCGCCGAGCTCACAATCATTGTAGTGTTGACAGCGAAAGGGAGATAGTGCAACTATTTAGTTTAATTGATTATTTAACTATTTTTGCCTTACTAACGGTTTGGAGATTGAGAAAAGCTTATCAATTTTGAATTTATACCACCCACACACGCTTTAAAGAGATTTTTGTGATTTTTAAAGCTTTTAAAGCATTTTAATTTGATAGATAAGGCACGTTAAACGTACGAACGTGACCAAGGGATAGGCCAGAAAGATCCCCTTTTTTTATCTGAAGCTCTAAGCAAACTAGTGACCCCGGAGCAACCTTTAAAAGGTACGGGAATGCAGATAACCCTCGGGCCTGCAATTGTCACCTTAACTCGATAATACCAAAATACAATATATTTGGAATTAGTCGTAATTTATCTTTTCATTTTTGTCAGATGGGTAGTTCTGATGAGCCCAGTGTGCATGACCTGATGGCTCAGGTACAACAGCAAAAGGAAGCAATTGACAAGTTGAAAGATTTACCGGCCTTAGTGCAGCAGCTAGTTGCCCAAACCCAAGCCCAAGAACACGAAGAGGGGGCTTCAAACTCGTTACCATTTACGGTCTCTATGGTCAAGACGCCTGATGGCAGTGTGCGTTCCGACAATCAGTCAGTGGTGGACAATGACAGTGATGGATTGCTGAAAGAGCTATTGAATGGAGCTCAGAATGATGTTGGTGACAACACTGAAGATGGTGAGCTTGAGGAGGAGATATCTGATATCCTGGCTGACGTAGAGAAGGGCGTCGAATTCGGTTTGCCATTAACGGACCATGTTGCTAAAAGTTTTATAAAAACTGTAGCTCGCCCGCTTCAGAAGGAGACTGCTTCAAAGCTTAGGGAAAATTTAAGAATTCCGGAAAACTGTAAGGAGTTCCAAGCTCCAAAGATGAACCCAGAGGTTTGGCGATCTATGCCCTCACATGCAAGAGTTGAAGACTTGCGAAAACAGCAGCTCCAGGCAGTGATGTCCACTTCATTATCTGCGCTCGCAACAATTGCAGATATTATTACAAAGAACTGCAAAGAGATCCCTTCGAGTGTTAAAACCGACATCCTCAAGACCTCCATTGACGCTGCTAATCTACTTGGGGACCAGTTCCAAGATTTAAACTGTAGGCGCCGCAAAGACGTCCGAAAGTTCATCTCTCCCCAATATGCGAGTATTTGCTCAAAGTCATTTGGCCCTTCGGAGTTCCTGTTTGGAAACGATTTGGAAGGTTCTTTGCGTGCTTCTAAAACTGAATCTCAGTTGTTCCGTCGAACTGAAGGAACTGGTCATCGCTTCTCGCCCTACGGACTTCCAAAACGTGCTTCTGGGTCGTCATCCGCACCTTTAAACTTCCAGCGCCCCACTCAACCCTTTCCCAGGAGGGGCACCTGGAACAGCAACAGGGGAAAGGGATTCAGTCACAACAATGTGCGCAATTACCAGCAGCAGTCCAATCAGCCACGCCGATTCAACTAAACTCCACAACGGTATGTCAACGCGCTGGAAGATTGTCCGATTTTCATTCGGCTTGGCAAAGCATTACTGATGACCAGTATGTACTTGGCGCGATAAAAGGGGTTGAGTTGCCTTTTAAAGAAGTTCCTAATCAGACTGAACAAATTAAATGTGCAGAATTTTCAAAAACCGAAAGTGAATTTATTGATGAGGCGGTTATAAAATTGTTAAATACTGGTGCTATCGTAATTTCTAATGAAGAACATGGGCAATTTGTGTCACCGATTTTCACCGTTCCTAAGTCTGATGGAGGACGACGATTGATTATTAACTTAAAAGATTTAAATGAATTTTTAATCTGTGAACATTTTAAAATGGAGGATATTAGAACAGCGATGTGTTTAATAGAGAAAGATAATTTAATGGCTGTAGTTGACCAAAAGGACGCCTATCACGCAATTTCGGTAACAAAGAAGCACAGAAAATTTTTGAAATTTCGATGGAAAGGGTGTTTGTATGAATATACATGCGTTCCGTTTGGGCTCAATATTGCTCCCAGACTTTATACCAAAATCATGCGTCCGGTAGTTAAACTACTTCGTATTGAAGGACATTTGTGTGTAATGTACTTAGATGACGCACTTTTGATTTCTGATAGTCTAGAAGGTTGTAGGAAATTTGTAAATAGAGTAATTGAGCTATACACATCTTTAGGCCTAACAGTAAATTTTGAAAAATCGCAATTGGTGCCAAGTACCAGTGTTAGGTACTTAGGGTTTATTATTCATTCAGAAAGTTTAAAGATAGGTTTGCCTTCCGAAAAACAGTGGAAAGTATTAGCGAAATGTAGAGAAACGCTTAGAAGGGATCAGGTCAAGTTACGTGAACTAGCAGAATTGGTGGGAATACTAGTATCAGTGTGCCCTGCAGTCCAATATGGCTTACTGTATACGAAACAACTAGAATTTGAAAAGTGTAGAGGTCTTAGGTTTGCTAACGGTTCATACGAAAGTTTTATAAGCATATCACATCTAGCAAAGGAGGATTTATACTGGTGGAGTACCAATGTAATTGGCGCTAGCAGGAAATTTCCAAGTGATAAATTTGATTTAGAAATCACGTCGGATAGTTCCAGCTTTGCCTGGGGTGCCCATTGCAATGGAGTAGAAGCGAAAGGTACTTGGACAACATATGAGCGGAGCTTACACATTAACGACTTAGAACTTTTAGCTGTCTATCAGGCAATCAGAACTTTTGTAAAGCGACCGGGTATGTCAGTGCTGTGTCATGTTGATAATACGACAGCCATATCTTATATAAACAGATTTGGGGGCTGTCGTTCGAGTAACGGTCACAGTATCGCAAAAATAATCTGGCAATACTGCGAGGAAATGGAGGTAATAATTTATGCGACTTATATAAACACGAAAGCCAATTGTCATGCAGATAGCCTTTCTCGAGCCAGTGCTGACGATAATGATTTTATGTTGTCCAAGGCAGCGTTTGGAGAGATTTGTAATTTATTCGGTACCCCAATAGTTGATTATTTTGCGACGTACGTCACTAAGCAGTGTGATCGGTTTTGGTCTTGGCACCCCGATCCAGAATCCGAGGGAGTTGATGCCTTCACGACAGTCTGGTCGGAATTTTATTATGCTTTCCCCCCGTTTTCTCTAGTTAGTAGGGTATTAAAAAAGATTTTACTTGAGGAAAGTACGGGTATTTTAGTTGTTCCCAACTGGCCAACTCAACCCTGGTATCCGTTGTTTTTAAAGCTGGTAAACTCAAAAATGAAATATTATAAATGTAATGGTTCGAATATTATTGATCCTTATTCCAGCAACAATCACAAGCTGGATCGTCAAGTAACACTAGTAGCAGCAGTGGTATCCGGCAAGCGTTCCAGGAACTGCCTTTTTCTCCAGAAATCTCCGACGTATTACTCAAGTCATGTTCACAATCAACAGTAAAACAGTATGAAGTGCATTTTAAAAAGTGGAAAGTATTTTGTAATGAGAAAAATTTCGATTTTATGTCTATAACAGTAGATAACTGTGTTAAGTTTTTATATTATCTGTATAAGTCTGGTTCTAGTTACGTTTCAATCAATTGTGCACGTAGTGCTTTGTCGTTTGTATTTGGTCATAGGTTAGATCTTGGCAGCAATCCAATCATAAGCAGATTTATGAAAGGCATTGCTAACTTACGCCCTCCACGTCCAAAATATGATGTTACTTGGAATGTGGACGTTTTGCTTAATAAGCTAAGTATGATGGATTGTAATACTATAAATATGAAGGAATTATCTCTTAAGACGGTTAGTTTGCTGGCATTGGTAACTGGCCAGCGTGTTCAAGCATTGGCATCGATAAAATTGTGTGATTTATTTATCGACGAACATCAGGTTCAGATTAGGTTGTCATCTCGCTTAAAGACCACCTCTGTAAGTAGACCTAACCCAGTTCTCGTCTTAGCAGCGTTTACTGATGCTAAGATTTGTCCCATGAAAACTCTTCAAGTGTATTTATCTAGAACAGAGTTACTGCGAAATGAAAGTTGTGACAAATTGTTTATCTCTTTTGTTAAACCATTCAAATCCGTATCTTCACAGACTCTCAGTAGATGGTTATCGTCTGCTCTAGACTTGGCAGGAATTGACACTGGCAAATACTCAGCCCACAGTTACCGTCACGCATCTTGTTCAAAGGTTGCCTCTACAGGTGTAAATATTGATGTAATCATGAAACATGTTGGGTGGTCAGAAAAATCAAGGGTATTTGCAAGATTTTATCATAGACCAGTCGAAAATACAAACGTGTTTGCAAATTCAGTGTTAACTTAAGATTAGCAATATATAGTTTCCATTAAAATATTCTTTTTACATTTTCATATCATTTGTAAAATGTGATTTTGTAAGTTTTTGAGTGCATTAAGGGGAAATGAAATAAATTGCATTGATTGAATTATTCTGTTTGCTCATCGACGCTGATTCTTTGAACGACTACAGTATGGTCGAAGGTGGAGGAAGACGAAATTATAATGGGAGATTCTGCCTAGCGTTGCGTTAGCAACGCGTAGCAGAATCTAGATTTAATGAGTCTTCCGGAAACCGGAAGACCATACTGCCCACCGACCCACCCCCTAATTCTCTGCGTCGATTCGTTCTTTGAAATATGATTGTGAGCTCGGCGAAACGGACCGGCCTTGGCATGGTTGGCAAGTGGAAATTCATAAAGTTTTTTGTTTTGATGGCTTTGAATACAGACAAATGTACTGTCTCCCAATCCGTCGACAACTGCCACTACAGTATGGTCTTCCGGTTTCCGGAAGACTCATTAAATCTAGATTCTGCTACGCGTTGCTAACGCAACGCTAGGCAGAATCTCCCATTTTTGGGCATGCAGACAAGGAAAATGTTGGTACCCATCAAGTAGCGTAAACAAATTTTCTTTGGGTTAGTGTTCTGCTCTCTTTTTTCTGCGGCTAGTATTTCCAAAAGAAAGAACTTTTCGTGGAAGCATAATTTTTTTGGTCTTTGTTTGTTTTGTTAAACATCTCCAGCACCTCGTCCTGGTTATTACGCTAGCTGAACCTGGCTGGCTAGCTATTTGAACCAAAACCAAACTCTTGGACTGTTAGTGTGGATCTTGATTTTTAGCATATAATTTCATGTAGTGATTTACACACACTACAATCAACTACTACAAATAGTAGAAGTATGAAAACACGAACTCTGAACGTTAAAATTGACCTATTGGTTATGCGGACGAGCCTCTTATATGTATATACCAAGTTTGACAGACTTCCGTCAAGCAGATGTACAGTTATAGAAAAACGCTCGGATCAGGAAACTATCAAGCATCTAAAGATACTTTATTAAGAAAATGTCCTTTCATTAATCTTGGAAGGTCTTGATAATAACTATATATGTATTTTGATTGCTCTAGATTTTGAAAAAGCATTCGACACTATAATAAGGGAATTTCTCAAGAAAAAACTTGAATGGTACGGTATAAACTCTGATATTATATGTAATCTCCTTATGGATAGATATCAATACGTAGAAATAAACATTAATGGTGTTATTTATAGATCAAAGACTAAAGAAACTACTAGAGGGATAATACAAGGAAGTGCAACATCCAGTTTTTACTTCAGTATGTTTATAAACGATCTACCAAATATAATTAAATATTCAAAACCATATATCTTTGCCGATGATTCTCATGTAGGTATACACATACCATTGAATTTATTTGATACCACCATTAATAACTTGGAGAGTGACTTAAACGCAATAGCGGAATGGAGTAATATGAATGGAATGCGTATGAACTTTGACAAAACAAAAATGATTGTAATAGCCAAACCAAATATGCTTAAGAATCTAGGGAACTTAACTGTAAATATAGGTAATACGCCCATTAAAAGAGTAAGCAGTCTAAAAATCTTAGGAGTTATCTTTGATGAAAAAATGACTTTTGACGAGCACATGAAACATGTTAATAAAAGCTGTTTCTCGTTGCTATCTAAACTCTACTCGGTTAAAGCAATCCTTTCAAAAAGAACAAAAGAAATGTTAGTAAAGTCATTTATTATGTCTAAAATAAGGTATGGATCTATTATATGGCTCGGTACTGGTAACAAAAACGTGTTGAATGATACAAACAAAATAATTAGAAGTGCTTCTCGTTTTATTATTGGAAAACGAAAATATGATTCTGTATCAAAAGAAATATGTACAAAATTAAATATTCTATATGCTGAATTTACCAATGTTTTTGAAATATTAATGTTTACTCTAAAATCTACCTTCTATTTAAACAATGGATATTTCCACAATTATTTTAATTTCGCGAATGAACCATGTAAAACGACCAGAAAACAATCTTATAATATTCCTTCTATGCAAGTTAATAGTTTTATAGGGAAAAGAAGTATTAAATATAGAGCGGTGGAAGAATGGTTAAAATTACCTCAGACTGTTAAATCAAATGTTATAAATTTAATGAAATTTAAAGCAGCATGTAAAGATTATCTTTTGGATGTACAATATGACAAATATGTTCCTATAACTGAAGATTCAGAGAATAACCAAGCAGAAGAGTATGCTTCATGTATTGACTATGTTATTGATAAAATGCTAAACAAAAATAACTAATTATAACATAATATTGTAAAACAAATTATTACTCTAAATTTTAAAACTGTTTAAGAAATCTGTACCAATTTAAAAATAACTTTCAATGACTAAAACTAAAACATGACTATGTGTATATAAAGCATATTGTAACAAAACAATGTCGGTGGTGTAAGATGCAAAAATGTTATGTTTCTATCCATTGGACAATAAACTGATTATTATTAATTGAAGCCAAACATTTTGTTAAATACAACCTACAAAATATTACCACAACTCTAGTATCATGTCCAATCTGCTTTCAATATTATCATCCCTATACATTAAGTTGCAGTTTGGTCAAGAAAAATTCAAAATTTTATCATGTTGTTATGTTAGTTTACTAAAATATAATAACACCAAAGGAAATTATGAATGAAGTTTCGTTAAGTGGGGCGAAGAGCATTCGTTCCGTTCTGTTTCCCCATAATGATGTTGTTCTTTCTCGTTGCATAAAGCGTAACACCCCACACGCTTGCATTGGCGAATTGAACGACGAATACATACAATGAAATAGTTTAATGGAAAGAATAACTAGCTAATATGAAAAAGATTTATTTGTACCGTAAAGGATTCAGAGAATACTTGTTTACATAGACTACTAGACTACAATTCCATGGGTTATTGAGAAGAGAAAGAGAGATAAAACCCAAAACCAACCGTAAGTTTAAATTTTGCCAAAGGAAATCCAATATTTCAATAACTCCATTGTTTATTATAAATTATGAACATACATACATGAAATTATGAACCATTAAAAGACATGGTTAAAAGATGCTCGTTGTTAAAGAACTTTAAATCTAACTTGAAGGAGGCACTACTTTGACAAGTGCCAGTGCAATACAATTTAGCAACGCTCACAAGTTTACTTTAAAAACAGAACTGTAATATCATACATAAAATCTTTGGCATAGTCAGGCTTAAAAATTAAGTCTGCGGACTGACGGACAACGATATCTGCAAAAGCTGAAGTAACCTCTAAACTGGTAGCTGAAGCAGCAAGCTAATAATCGGAAGGAGTCAAACATAATTGATATTTGATAGAATCAACTTCTTACCTTTATTTTAAACAATATTTACACACACCCTAAAGCATTTCTGCATTAACATTCTTATTGTCATATGTTAGAATTTTTTTAAGTATGCAGTTTTTACATAAGCATGCCTTAGGCATTTTTCTGTCAAAACTATAAATAGAACCCATTCTACTGCCTTTCCTTCTATATAACTCAACCAGCTATATCTTCACAATAATGCATCTATACTTGTATTGTAGAACAACCAGCATTTCATTCACTTCAACCACAAACCACGCCCACTCACGCCATTCTCATTTAATTTTAAGTTGCTTTCCAACCTTAAAGTCCAAAAACCTTAAGAGGATGTTGAAAAATAAAATAAAAATAACTAATTTTTAAAAGTACACAAAACAACATATACCTTTAGCATTTCATTCATTTCTTCATAATCATTGAACTTTATTCATCCTAAAGCTATCAGTTCTGCTGCAGTATATTGTAATTTCATATTACAAATAATATG